>JAQIVZ010001851.1:0-26761 GCA_034700945.1 Arrhopalites spinosus
TTCTAGTTCAGTTCTAGTTCTGGGACTTTTGAAAAACCCTAGTTCTAGTTCAGTTCTAGTTCTGGGACTTTTGAAAACCAGTTCGAGAACTATAATATACCAGCATTTGCCAACCAGCTCTGCAGGAATGCCCTTCCTTGCAGCATGTCATTTCCGTGTCTTCGCTAACGTTGGTAGCTGTTGCGATTCCACAGGACTTTTTTATTGTTTCTTTAGAGATTGAGTCCCACGCATTTTCAATCCATTTAACCATCATCTCGCTTGACGGGGTTTTCATGTTGTTTCTCCTTGTATACTGTTTGTCACTATCTCCTGACATCCAGGAATCATAACATTCTTTCAATTCACGCTTGAAGGGTTTATGCTATGGAACATCAGGAGCTTGGAAGTACCTTTTACTACCACCGTGTACAACTGACGTGATCCTATTATTATCTTTAACACATTTGTAATCCAAGTCTTAGCCAACCCAGAATTTAGCCATCCATTAAACTACTCGTTACTAGTCGCCACGTATACTTTATAAAGATTTTGAAGTTTAGCTATTTTTTGTTACCCAGTTCTTTAAAAATTAAGAACGGTTTTAGCTTCACTCCAATTTTGGTAGCAGCTAAAACCATGGTACTATTTCGTATTATAAATTTGGCATTACCTGTAGACTTTTAGCGAACCTCTTTGCTCTCTTTCACTGTGAGATTATTCAGCATGTCAAACCAGCAGCTAGTTCCATTCATTGCAATTACATCAATATCCGAAATATTATACTTTTTTCGGACTTGGGAGTTGAAGGGCATACATGAAAGAACTCAGCAGAGAAAATCTCATCTGCACTTTTGCCCGTGTCAGAAAGGATAATTGATTGTGATGTCCATGCGATCTTGATACATGTATACAGATACATTCTTAATTTATTAATCATTTTCCTGACATTGAGTTCATTAAAAAGTGATTGAAGCGATTAACGACTTACTACGTTTTTATTTATTTGTTCAGCAGTAAAAAATGACGTCACAGACCTACAAATGGCTGTGGAAGCACAGCCCAATTGATCTTGACAATCCAGTTGGCATTTGTCTTTTTTCATGTTGGGCTCTCCCAACTCATCTCCACCTCTTCGTTTAACTTGAGACCGGCCTTAGTTGGACAATTTTCTGGAGAATGGTAAATGTCATAAAAGAATTTTTTTGTCTGCATGTAACCCCTCACTCAGAATTTTGGCCCACAAAGGTCATCAAGTATATATTTTTCAATTAAGGGTCTCGGTATCAGATTCATTAAGTAATCTAAATTTTAAATTATCTCGTAGACTGTCCATGGTTCACTGATTTCATATGTAGTGCTCTTACTACCATGACTTAATCTAACACCTTTAAAACACTGATTTTACAGCCTAATTTGTGATTCTAACATATGAACCCAGGTTCTCAATTCTATTTTCAAAAAGTTCAATTTGAGTTAAAATTAATTCGTAGGCACTTGTATTATTAATTTGTCGGTGTTGAAGACCCAAGGAAAGCCTTTCCAGTCCTTTGAGGGCATCTAACATTATGCCCAAATTGGAAACAAATTGAGCTGACCAAAGTGTGTCACTGTCTTGTGCGTTTTGATCGTTTTATCAACTAAAAGTTTCCATCCATCCCTTTATTGATACGTTTACAAAAATTATACACATTTTGAATTGTGCTCGAAATGAACTTGGCTGTAGGGCTTTTTCCACAGTATTCACATCAAACCGATTCAATGAATGATTAGCACAAGGGAAAAATCGACATTTTTCTCATTGTAATATAACTTTGGACCCCTTCTTCATTTCCTGACATGTTTGTGCCATTATCATACCCCTGGCCTATACAATCATTCATATTTAATCCATTAGCCTGGTTTTATTCTCAATATTCCAGTTTTGTAATGTTCCAGTTTTTCATCCGTTTGAATAAAGTCAATAGGACCTTCCTGAACTATGGAACTATTGACATCAGTATGAACAGTTCTAATAAGTTGACTGATTTGCTTTGTTTTTGAGGAGTTCGTTGGCCATCATTTATTGCGTTGGCGATTATTCGTTTTTCATTTATGTGCAGGGGGAGGATTTTCTTGATGAACTGGACTTGAATTTTATCCGCTCTCTCTATGTAATTTAGGCTCCATATAGGACTGCTACACATAAGTACTGCTCTAATGGTAGCACTGTATATGGTTTGGATGGTTTTCCATGTTCCCATCTTACAACTTGTCATAGCTTTGCAGGTTTGGGATAGAGCTTGTCGCACTTTGGTCGTCATTTTTTCTGTGGTGTGGAGGAAGAGAGAGGACGAGGTGAAGAGTATACCTAAGTATAAATATTCATTAACAACTTCAATCATTTTGTCTTGACCCTCAAAGTACGTGCCTTTGGTTTTCGGCCTCTCTCCTTGAAGATTATTATTTTTGTTTTCGCGAGATTGACATTTAGTTCTTTTTCTTGAAAATATTGTGCTATGAGTAAAATGTTGTTTTCATCTCCCAGCAAAGTGTCCATCTTTTTGTTCATCTTATAAAAAAATTTAATACATTTTGAATTGTGCCTTAAATTAACTGGGCTTCGTGGACATTTTTGACAGTATTCACACTAACGTATGATTAGCACATGGGAAAAAATCGGTATTTTTATGTTATTCTAAGATAACTTTGGACCTTCTTCCTTCCCTGACATGTTTGTGCCATTATCATACCCCTGGCCTACACAATCATTCATATTGAATCCATTAGCCTGATTTTATTCTCAATACTTTTCGAAAGAACTTTTCCAGTTTTTTCTTTCGTTTGAATAAAGTCAACAGAATTTTCCTGAACTTTGCAACCATTCACATCAGTATGACAATTCTAATAATTTGACGGATTTGCTCTGTATTTGCGGTCAGTTGTACCGTCAAATATTTTAGTAAAATACTTTCTGCTTTTAGTCAAAGTAAGTATTTCATTTTTGACCTCAGAACCACATAGTGAAATAAACTCATTTTGATTTCTATAAAACAGCTGACAGTACGCGGAATCGCTCTGAAAATGTGTTGTTTTAAGGGAGAATAATACTTACTGCTGCAAGGGAGTGCGGGAATAAATACGTGAGCCATAGCGGGAGGTATGGCGGGACCGCGAGCTGTAGGGAGATTAGGACCGGGAGCGATCTCTTGACTTGAATGGAGGAGGGGTCGGATTCAGGGACCTTGACATTGATCATGTCGAAACTCTGGGACTGCGATCACGGCTTGTCTTGTTTAATCTATTTTTAATTCTTCAGATTCCTCTTAATATCTCTCCTTTCGTCATCCGAAAAAGATGATGATTGTTTTCCTATTTTTCTATAAGAGAAGTGGATATCGAGAAATGAGATTGTATTAGAAATTGTGTTTAACAGGAAACCACAAATTAAATCATTATGAGTAATTTTAAACTGTTTTAACATCCGAGACTAAAAACAAATTGAAAATTATATTCACTTTAGCATGGTTTTAGTCACACCACGACACCAACGATGGCGCTGAGCAATTTTTCCTTCAGAAAATCATAAAGTTCAATTTTAATTTCTAGATTAAACGATGGTTCTTACCGGAAGTTATGAAATATAAGTAGTCGCTGGTCTTGGTCTCGAGTCTTTGGTCATGAGAGTTAGGTCGTGTCGAACCTATAGGACTGTGATCCCGTCTTCTCTTTTTATGACTATTTTTACCACTTTTAATTTTTTGAGTTCCTTTTTGAACTCATTGTATTTCCTCGTGTCCATCGATGATGATGATGACGATCGACTGTATCTAACTATTTTTTATGTAAAAAATGATATAGAGAGAACGGGAAACAGAATTAAAAAATATATGTTATTTGTTGATTGTAAAAGGAAATGAATTATTTTGTTCCATCAATAAATTATGTAAAAAACGAAAGGAATGTTAAATTCAAACGGCGTGTTGAATTGCACATGGGCCCTTAAGCAGGGTAAAGATTCTTTTTTTTTTAAATTTGAAATTTGTGCATATTTATGGTATAAAGTAGGTTAACTACATAGTTACTTATGAGGATGAACGGTGAGGATAATTTAATTTATACGTTTGTTAGTCTCTAGTTAACAAAGTGACACATCACAAAGAGAGTTGGACTGTATAGAACATGTGACTATAATATCTGTATACAGTATTATAGGAGGGGGAGGGCTATACAGTGTACAAGAGAAATATTTAATTGGACATTTTTATTAGCTTTAGGTATATAAGACTAAAGATTTATGAAAGGCTTCCAAAAAAACGCAAACACATGAAAAGTTTGTTAAACGTTTATACAGAACAGACAAGAACCATAATATATACATATATATATGTATTATGGTCAAAAACTTGCTTGTATGTATAATATGTACAATAATTATGATAATAAAAAAGGGAACCTATACAAAAATTACAGTAATTCTTGTTGACTATTATTGCCCATATTAAATTCGCATCTTGATTCATTTCTTGTACAAGTACAGGTAGTCTCTCTGTGAGAACAATGGAACGAATTTTTTAAAAATCATTTTTTTGGTTAATTTTTACAGAAGAGGTCTTTCTTTTGGTTTTGTATTTGGTACACATACAGTATGAGGGGAGACAAGTTGTTGCATGTAATTTAAGTTTGGGATTGAATTTATGCGCCTATCACTTGAATTTCAATTGAATGTCGGCAATTAAGGATTTTTTTAGGAATGAAAAACATGAAAAATATCTATAATGGCTTTTATGCTGTTTACATTTATCCTGACGCCTAATCATCCATGTATACCTCCATCATAATAAAGTACACAGTGAACAATAAATAAAATTCTGTTGTTTGTCTTGTTTTTCATCTTATGGACATGATCTTCCCCTTTAGGACGTGGTTCTCCCTTTTCAATTGAAGGCACAAAATCAGCATTACATTTGTATGTTGGTTGTTGTAATGTACACACATAAATATAGACTTTGTACAAATAAACAGTTTGAAGAGATCATCACATGACTTTCTTTTATATATTTTTAACAATAGACTTTAAACAAACATGACAAAAAAATAGTTTACTAAATCAACAATACAAAATGAATATTCTGTATACTTCAATTATCAAGACCAAATATTCATCACACTTTTTACAATAACTTGACTTTCCTGTCTTTTCTTTTGTTCACAAAATTCATGGGATTATGGGAAATAATTGAGTCATAAATGTCAACTTTTTTCGACATGAGGTAAGAACATGAAGAGTAATTAAAATGAAGATAATAATTAATAAATTTCATTGTGGAATGTCAATTTAGAGTTATTTATTAGAGACTGAATATTGTGGGAAGAATAACAGAGGTGATTTTGCTTTTTTTGGTGTGTGTGTTCTTTAGAGGTGACTGTATAATGAAATGTTGACATAATATAAAATTACAGTTTCGCTTGTGTCCTTTAATATAATTGATAAGGTGGTCGTTGAAAGGAAAAGCCCTTTTGTAAGGACTCTTGACAATTGTATAATGTACAGGGGGAGTTTAAGTTGAGGGTACTTTGATGTTGAAAACTGAATGAAAATTTGTTTACTCAAATATTACTCTCAGTGTACACTTGAGACTTGAGAGATTGTCAAGAGGCCCTTCTTTTCTGGGGTTCTCATAACACAAATGGCCCGTGTGTGTGTTTGAGTGTTAGGAAAATCTATGGCCTATGCAGGATCAAGTCTTGTTGGTATTGTACATCATTTATTTATTTTTATTATATTAACTTGTTAATAGATCAACCAACAAATAAACAACTTAAATACTTTCATCTCTTCATCACACCTCTTCCCATCATCCCCATTATTAGCTCGTGAATTATAAACATTCTCATCAATTTTTATTTGTATTCAAAATAATTTTTTTCAAAAAATCAACAAAATATTTCAGAACACTTCAAAATCACGACTCACGTAGAGTCTCATTTTCAGAAAATTGAAAAAAAGCTTCCAAAAACTGAAATGTGTTTCTGTTTTTCTTTACAATACAAGTAAAAGCCCAAAAAATAGGAGAGAAAAAAATGTAGGAATTTCAAATGGTTTGTTTACTCGACAAAAAAGTAAACGATGTAAAAGTTTTTTTTAGAGAGGGGGAATGAAAACAAGTAAATCACACATTTAATGAAAACTTTAGGTTTTTTTGTATAGAGAAGAAAAGAAGAAAAAGAGCCTCTAATTGTCTTGCAAAGTTGTAATTACAGGGTACAGAGAGAAAAAGAGAAAAGTTTTAAACGAAGGAGGCCTCGTTGATTTTAAGTATACACGATGAACGATTTGCACCCCGAATTGGGTGGCATAGTTTTCCTTGTGTCTGGTGAAGCTCACCGGACAAAAGACTTTACGGGGTTCCTCTCTTCACAAGAGAGAGAGAGAGAGAGGGCCATCCATGTAACCAATTTTCAATGACCATGGGCCATTCCCCAAAATCCAACTCAATTTTCCCTCTTCTTCTCTGTCCTCATAATACCCTACCCTACAAAGTTGAACTCATTACATAATAACATTTTCAATACATTTGTTACCTGTACAGGAGGGAGGAGTGGGTGGCTGGTACATTTTTTAATTCAATATTTTAACACTTTGACAGAGACAGACAGAGAGAGAGAGATTAAATTTATATTTAGAATAAGAATTTCAATTGTTAATGACTTTTCCCTTCACTTGGTCATTGTAGAGAGAAGGGATGACAAAAAAAGAGTTGGAAGGAAGAAGAAAAAAAGATGAGGGATAAAGATATTATAAAAAGTTTTGAGTTTTTGAATGAGAGATTAGTTAGTGTTGTGTGTGGTGGTGGCAAATTAAGGGGAAGTGGAGTGATATGGAGGTTGAAGTATAATCTAGTAAATTGTTCGGACGGTGCAAGCAAAATGGGTGGGCATCACAGTGGAGAGTTTGTGTTGTAGTAAGGGCAGTGGTCATGCTGAGATGAAGAGTTATTATGGGACCTCTAGTGGTCCACGGGAGGTCAAACCTTCGCTTCCAGTCACATGTAAGTCATCCCCCCCATTTCTATACCCTTACCATATATTATGTACATCTCTCTCTGAGATTGAACTATTGAGTCCAACTTTATAAGGTCAAGTATACCCATGGCTGTACAACTGAATATCTGTATGAAGGGGGGAGGGAGGGTATGATGGCAATGGCTTCATTTAGAATTCCTATGGATAAAATAAAGATATTATAATACAAGAATATATTACAGCTCCCATCCTCCATTGTACATGTTACAAATAGAAAAAGAAAGACGTATCTGGATTTAATGCATGTGGGCAATTCATTTACAAAATAAAAGATAAAAGGTATGGCAGATGATGATGAGGATGAAGGTTCTCTCTCTCTCTCGGCTAATACAATCATTATCATTATTTTCATCTGAGGATGACCAACAACTTTTTCACAACTGAGCTTATTCCGTCATCCTCTTAATTCTTTTCTTCTCTCTTCTCATTCACTTGAAACCTGATGACTCGCGAGTGTACATGTACAGGGATCCTCCTCTCCAAAAGTTTCTTTACAGAATGGTCATCAGCACATCTTTGTAAAGAAAACTAAGGAGCATTTAGCTCCCTTTTAATTCTCTCTCTCTCTCTCTCTCTCTTGGACCATTTTGCATGCATTTCCCTGGACTTGAACAAGAGAGAGAGAGAGAAAATGTGGAGAACCACCAAGTTGCTTGAATTTTATATATAGCCATTTTAGTAAAAAAATAAATATGTACTCGTACCTCCTGTCCACATTTTTGTAGTCTCTCAATTACTTTGAAGAAGATTAAACGTGAGACATTTGAGAATAAAATGGCCCATGAAATAATTATTGCCGGCAGCCCCTCGTCATGATAATTTTCATAAAATGCTACACACAACATACACAATATGTTGTGTATTCAAAAAAATAATAAAAAGGAAATTCCCTCACCATTGTGAGTAAAATAGAGACTTGATCTTGAAGAATAAAACTAATAGAGCAATAAAAATTTATATACACCTTAAACAACATGAACAATAATAGGTAGACATTTAACAAAAAGGAATGTTGTACAGGTACACACATATGTGTGTGTGTGTGTTATTTACACGTGCAAAATTTAAAAACTAATTCTTGTATAATTTTTAAGAGACAGGAATAGAATGGTTCAAGAATCCTTTTTTCTCTCTTCAAAAGAATGATGATTACTTTGGCTGGGAGGGAGGGAAGTGTATGTGCGAAAATTTGGTCGTAAAAATCTTTGTACGGTATAACAAAAATCCCTTGAATAGAAATTTTAGCAAAGGCAATGACCATGGCAGAGTACACACTCTCGTGTGTATAACAAATAATGTGTACAAATGGAGTTTGAGAAATTTTTTTGTGCATATCTTTGTGTGTCCTATTCTGTACAAGACTTAATTTTTTTGTCGTTTTATGCTCATGATAACTCATAAGTTGAAATAGACATTTAAAAGTAATGATTTCGTTTTGTGGGTCTTGTTTATTACCTTCCCTGGAGCGTAGATGTGTAGTCGGCATACACCTCAATAATTGTCCTTTAGCCTTCTACCTTATAATCATAATTATTATTACGGTTACCTACCTTCTTTTTGCATCTGGTGGCTTCTTTGACTTTTTTTTTCCTCTGGTCTTCTGAGAGAGAGAGAGCCGTCAAGTTTTCTCATCTTGGCCTTTCTCTTGTGTAAAGTCTCAACATGTTTATCACATGTAGAACACCTGCTGCCTCTACACCTCATCTTTCTCTTCTCTTTGGAATCTTCATAAATTTGTTATTTGTCATACTGCGTGGGTGTATCTGTACTTGAGATCAAAGTCTCTCTCCCCTCGAGATAATTTTCATTATTATTTATACTCCAAGACCATAAGACCAACTTGAGTCTTTATAAATTATATAATTTAAAATTTGAAATCTTATACTTGTACTTACACAATTTTAATAAATTATGCCACCCCATGGAAAATACAAAATAATTTTTATGCATACAGAGAGACTTGACTTTGAGTTGAACGTTGTGGTTTTTATTTATTTGCAAAAATTTTTACTCTTATTTTTCTTTTTTCTTTTAAAAAATTATTATAACAGGAATCACATTTTATTAGATGATGTACGCTTCGCTTTTCCATTGTGTGTCTTTCTTTTTTTTCTTGTATTATTTTTAATCAAAAATTTTTTTATTTGATGGCTACACATTTAAAATCTATTTTTTTATGTAGCTCTTTTTTGTCCTCTTGTTGTGTGTACAGACTGTATACATTTTTTTGTTTTTTATACAGTTAAATATATTACAATAATTGCATTGAAATAAAATTATCAGAATTTTTATAACAACTGTCATTATTTTTATTTTCAAAAAAGGTAATATTCATTGGCTTTCCAGTCCTCTTGTTTTTTATCTTAATTAATTTAACAGTTTATTTTTGTTGTGGATATTTTTCTTTCTTCAAAAACAGGAACTTGCATACATTTAAATTATTATATTACTAAAATACTATTATAATTATTTAATACAGTTTTAATTATAGTTTACAGTACTTTTTTCTTGTAAAAATATTTATCATTAATGATACCTTTAAGGTGAATAAAATAACATGTGTTTTTGCATCTTTAATTTAATCAGGTGTTCACGGAACTTGTGTGGGAAGAACGGAATCAAGATCAACAAATTAATTAACTTTTTTTTACATTAAAATCTTCCTTTTAAGTACCTGCTATAAGCTTTCTTTTAATTATTCATTTTTAGTACTGTAATTAGTTAATTTACATGATTATTTACAATATAAATTCCGTATTCATTGAATAACTATGTATAATCAATAATGTACTTATTAATTATGTAAAACCTTGTAAATCTCAAAAAAAACATTGATTTTGTCAATGAGTCAAATAAAAAAATGTCATTTTTATATTTTATTTACTTTAATATTAATTTAATTGGCAATGAACGTATTTCAACAAATATATTAATTATTTTAAATACATTTCTTTTTCTTTAATTATTTTTGCGAACTAATTTCTACTTTTTTTTGTAGTCATCAATCAACAACTACAAATAATTAAATTTCACTAATATTCTATCGGTATTTATCAAAATAAACTGCCTATGTCAGTTAATGGTAAATTGACTATCATTTCAAAACGACGCTCGCTCATGTATTTTAAATGCCTTAATTTATAGCATAGTGTAAGCAGGTATAGAATTTGAGAATAAAATAATTAAAATTATTTATAAAAAAAGACGTTCTCTCTATGTCATAAAATTATTTTAATGCCAGAATAAATGTAATTAAGATTAAAGGACAAAAAAAATTAAATATTGCATGACAAGTTTTGAACTAAATTTTTTTTAAAAAAAGAGAGATCTAATCCTGAAAAAGGGGTTTGAAAAATAAAATAATTAAACAAACAACGTCTAATAAATTAGTACAATTATGAAAAAAAATCTGTTGAATTAAATTAATGTCAAAAAAATAAATAATTAAATTGCACTTTCAGACTATAAAATCATATAAATTAATTAAGTATAAAGTTCTATTTGTATTCGTGTGGGATAGTTAATGTAAATTACATTGACATTAAAAATACATTGGCTTGGCTTCTTATTAAATAGCTGAATTAAATTCCGGAAGAGAAAAAAAACAAATGGAGGAAAATTAAATTTAATGTTAAACAGATAGAGGAGAGAAAGATGGAAGAAAGTTGGTTATAGTAGAAATGTAAGCAATCTCTATTCTTATACGTAAACAGTAGTACCAAAAAAAAGTATTAGCACGTCTATCAGTATAATTAAAATTGATAAAAAGATAACTTTTTGTATGAAAAAATTGTTTTGTACATAATAAAAAAATTAATTTGTTGTTTTGTACGGACGTAGAATTAATTAAATTAAATTTTATTTTTACTGTACTGTACTGTACATAGTAGCGAAACTTGATCATCACGATTTGACACAACCAATGAAAAATTAAAAAGTATAGCCCGTACGTACCTACTATAAATTGTACATATATTTTTATTTATACACTGTACATCTTTTTTCTCTCATTGTGTGTGTGTTTGTGTATATTTTTAAGCCATAAAAAAATTAGCGACAAGTTTTAATTAAATACACACGATAATTACATGCAAATATATATATACACTTCAATCATCATTCAAAAAAACATTCTAAAAAAGTCTTGATCATTTTTTCTGACGGGATTCTATATTTAAATTATTTTCTTTTTGCTATTTTTTTGTGTCTTTCCATTTTTTTTGAACAAAAAGAGAAAATTGTAAACTTGCTTTCTCCCTCTCTACCTCTATCAACTTTGGCATTCAGGATTATTTTTTTTGTCTATAAATTGAATACAATCACTGCGTACTGTACTTTTACTAATTGTAAATATAAATTAATTAAATAAATCATGCAGTCCAGTCCAATTTCTATGTAAAATTAAATTTCTATGATTAATTCTACAGGTAAAACACTCGAATTATGGTTAAAATGTAGCCGGATGAATCAACTACATTAACCTAATTTACTATTAAATTGTATAAAAAAAAGCCAACAACAACAAAAGAAAAAAAAACAATAAAAACAAAAATTTTGAATTCAACAATTCAACGTACTTGCACTTTGTAATTAAATGGTCCATAATTCTTTTTCTCTTGAAATATGTTGGAGAGACGTGGAAAAACACAAACACTTTTTTTGTCACTTCACAATTAATTAACTTTGTCGTTACACTTGGTGGGATGAATATAAGTTTGGGGGGTGGGGTAGAAAAAGAAGATGGTTGACTTGTTGATAGATTTCAAGAGTTTTTGGTGGCACTTGTCGGATGATCCGTTTTGAAAAATAAAAAAAAGTTTAGTGGATCAAAATAAATTAAGGAGGGTTTTTGCGAGATTATTTGCATGTATGGATACTACGAGTATAAGTACAAGTCTTACACTCGACTTGACAACACCATTTAAATGTACATAGGCATCTTTCAACAACAGTCTTCACTGACACAGTATAACCTCGACCACAGCACATGAGGTCACAACCGTCCAGTCCCATGGACGTGACATTACAAGCTCGACCCGTAGTTCCACTCACACCAAAGCGAGAGTCTTTGTCGCAAAAATTTGGTGAGTCCTCAAAAAAGACAAGATCTTTCTTTGACGGTGGTTTATGATCTGAATTGTACGGTTTCAATTGGAACTTATAACGAGACTTTCGACCAAAATCTCGTAAACTACCAGCATTACTAATTAATACACGAGAGGCTCCATCAAAACGATCTTTTATGGCGTTTCCTACCTCTCGAAGATGTGATAAACGCATCCAACAAGTCTTCATTGTGCATGAACCTTTAATTAAATATTAGAAATTTATTTTAAAATTAATCTTGTACATAATAATATCAAATATTTTGACTCATTCTACAAAATTCTACAAAATAATTTAAATGGACTTACCACTCATGCCATGGCATTTACATTGCTTCTTCATCATGGATTGCACGTGCTGTAAATTAGGAGAGAAAACAAAAGCATTCCATTTAAAAAAACTTGAAAAATTTCATTTTAGACACACGTCATCTGGAAAAAATTTAATCTTTTTTGTAATTCTAAACCATTGCAACAATTGCACATTTTTTCATGTCTGACTAAAATGGAACTTTTTTGAAGTATTTTCTTCTTCCTCATGTGTCTTACTAAAATTCATTCATAAATTTCTCCAATCACAAGAGAGAGGAGAAAATATGAGATCAAGTTGTAAGAGAGGTAAGAGAGCACATGTGTGTGTGTGTGTGGGACAACGTGCAATTACGTCTGTGTTTTCAGTTTCTCTCAATAGGAATGCTCCCCAGATAGACTTGAACTGGATGCACTTAAAAAATGGGCTATTGTACAAAGTGTATGCGGATATTCCCTACCAATATTTTCCCTATTCTCCCGTCTCCTCTTCTTCTTTATTGGTCATGGTCTCTGCCCATGACATAGAAATTAGTGCTCAAAAAAAATATTCATTTTTTTTGTTCAAGAGGTTTGGAAATTTAATACGTTGGGTGAATGATATGCAGACTGTGGAGTCCACGCTCTTTGATGTAATTCATTGAGAGGGAGGCAGCTGGGGTGGGAAAGAGAGAGAGAGCGATAGTTTGAAATACTAGAATTTCCTAGTTCGTGTATCATAGATCATATAGTTTTTTGGTGAGTAGAGAAGAGAAAAAAAAGAGGACAGAGTAGGAATTACTATGTACACTCCACACTGGCTGTCAAGACATTCAAGAATATCTTCAGCTATTTTATTGAGCGACAAGGAGAATCGACGTAGAGAGAATAACAAGAGGAGACCATATGCCTCTTTTGTTGGACTTTACATACAAGTCACAAAATGACAAAGAGTGTGGACACTGAGACAAAGTAAAGAATAAATGTCTTCCTCAACCAGAGTATTATAGGAACCTTATTGACAAAAGCTGACTCTGCAGCTTTGACTCTCTCTCTCTCTTCTTTTGAGAGAGACAAAAAAAAGTCAAGAGCGTTTTGAGGTTCAAGTCAAACTTGACTGTGAAAAAAAAAGTTGAGTTGACTTCAACTAAAGTGCTGTTAGATTAGAGGGTGGATCTCCAAGAAGAGAAAAACAGAGCCAGTAATGGTAATGGAAGTTGAGAATGAACTGCTGACAACTGCGACAAAACATTTTCAAGTTAAAAAAGCTCAAAAGTGTCCACCTAATACATGTACATATGCATGTCTGTATGTGTGCATCCATTATACAAGTCAATTGACATTCCCTCTCTTTCTCCATTGACACGGTAAACAAGAAGAGTTGAGGATGCAAGATTTTGGGGTGTGGAGAAAAAAATTGTTTAAATTTCACTTTTATGCTAAACATCATGTTCCACTTACTGTGTCCCGGTGCCAATTTGAGTGTTACAACAAAAGTTTTGTCAAGAATTTAAGACTCTACGTTATATGACATTTTTACTTTTTAATGTGTGATTTTCTATTGCCTTGTCTGCCTAATTTTTGTTAATTAATTTACAAGTCGATTAAGGTTATTACATAAAAAAATAATTTACTCACCGCTCTGCCGACTTCATTATTATGAAGGTTCATGGTGCCACGCATATCACGAGCTTTTTCTCCAGCATCGACAAAATCTCTGGAAAATTTGTAGCCAAATTCAATATTGTCCGAACAACTTCCCCACTTCCAATTTTGATCGGGAGACATGGATCGACTATATTTTTGATGAAGTCTGTAATCACAAGAACAAGACTCTATCGTCCCCTCACTACAAGCCCGAACCACTGCATGGGTCACTGCTGCACTTGTTATTGCATACAGGAAAGACGTCTCTCGACAACCTGCAAAGTCACAACATTAACAAAAATTGTCATACATTTTAACAAAAAACAATCATAAATATTCAAGTAATTTTACACATGAAGTAAAAAGAACATGACAGAAAGAGAAAGAAATGGAAACATTTTTTGAAAAGTATTTCAATTTTTGAAAAATCATAGCCTCCTCTACCTCCACCAAGTAACCTCCTCCTGTCTTTCAAAAATATTTGAATAGATTTTTTTTTTGAAAGGTGGCTCTAAAAGAGAGATGGGATTAAAGGTAATGCGTAAGTAGTAAATGAGCATTAAGGAACTAAGTAGTAGTACTGACTGAGCTAGAGAGAGAGAGAGAAATATGAAGGAGAGACTTGTATACAAGATATAAAAACCATGTTTTGATGGTTATTGGAATCCATTGATACGGAACAAGATTTTGCATTGGTTAAAAGGTCTATTGATCGTTTCAACACAAGAGATTGCTGATGGTTTTTGGTTTTAGTTGGCTACTTTATATATCAACAAGGTAATCATCATGACGGTGTGATGGAGAGAGAGAGAGGAGGGGGAATGGATGAAGAGGTTTAAAATTTGAAAAAAACAGCCGTTTGTATATATAGATTGGAGTGTAGGTTCTTGGGAATTAGTTGGACTTGTCAAAAGATGGGTTATTCATGCATGTCCTACTATGGGAAAAGAACGTGTACACTCTTCTTCTTCTTTTGCTAACACGGGTATTATCCCTCAAAAACAGATACACAACACATTTACCTTATTTTTTTCTCTCTCTCCTCCTCTCTCCCGTCTCATGTGTGTGGATTAAGCCTTTATATTTTCTTGTGTCCTCACAAGAGACCAACTACTTTTCTCATCTTTTGTGAAAGGGAGAAAAAACCAAAGCAAAATGACGATGGATCGAATCGAATGGTGTTCAAATCCTAATCCAAAAAAAATGTTCCTCCTCTCTCTCTCTCTAATATTCTTGGTAAAGTAAAGTAATGTATAAATAAAATACGCTTCGTCACCACACTGCGGGTGGTATAACCACCAATCTCTCTCTCTCTCTCTCTCTCTCATAATGTTAGCTCACCCTACTTCTGTTTTTTCATTTTATGTATGACTATCTGTATATAATAATAATGTATAACATAGTTTTTATTTTGTTAAAAAAAAGATTCTCTTAATGTGTTCATGTACTCAATCATTTTTTACATGGAGGGATATTTATATAGACACAATTGCGGGATATCTATTGAATGACCATGATTGGGAATATCGTCATGATGTATCTGTATATGTACATTGTACATTACAACAAAGACAGACAAGAAACTTTCTTTACTTTTACAAGTTGAATAACATGGACGTGTATTTATGTATCACATTTTTGTTGGTAATTTTTATTTATGTAACTTTTCTCCACATAATTATTGTCCTCTTAGCGCACTTGTCCCATTCTTACCATTGTGTTTGATGAATAGAAAACTTGTTTTTATTTAATACTTTCTTACTCCCACAATAAAGACATTTTGATCCTTTTTAATCAATTGCCACAACCACAGACAGAATCACTTGATGAATATTTTAACTGTAATTAAAAATATTATTTATTTTTAACTGTAATGGAAGATAAAGCATGGTATCTGTATTTGAAATAAAATGTTGTAAATTAAAAGTACAAATACATTTTAACTTTATGACATGATTTTTATAGACCCTATCTGTAGTTGAGTACTATAATAAATAAAATATTTGAATTTGATGACATGAAAGGACTGTATGTATTATGTATCTGTACATGTGTACACGCATGTGGCTCTGACTTTGTAATTACAAATTGTATCTGTACATTGGAGGGATGGAGAGTAGGAGGACTGTAAAATTGTAAATTCTCACCACATGGGAAGGATGATGACAGAAAAGTAGAAAATGTTTACAAGCTTTTAACTTGACCATTAAAAGAAAAAGTGTAAAATCACCCAATACATGAATTATTATTTTTTCATCTCCCTCTCCCTCTCTCTATACCCTCCACTTTGTATATATTTGTTGTATAAGAGTAAATGTAAAATAATATTAGTTTGAACGTGCGATTATATGGAGAGGGTGTAAATTCAGTGGAGAGAAAGAGGAGGAGGAGGGATGGAAATATTAACGTGTCGTGGATGAGAGAGAGGGATAAAAAAGATTTCCTTAAGCGACTTAAACTTGGAGGATTATGATTTACAGGGCTCTGCCCAATTTAGATCTTATCTGTAGCTATTAGATAACTAGTAAATGCCTAGTTTCCATTTCATGAATCCATTTTCATCTTCATCATATTATCCTTATCTTCCTTCATCATAGAACATACTCATCCAACAAAAATGTGTACAGGAGGCACACACACTCTCGGCTGCTTTTATCATCCCCCCCAACACACACCGCTCACATCAAAAGTCTTTTTTTCTCTTCTTCTCTCAAACTTATTCTGTGTACAAATCCACATTATTAAACTACTTCACACCATGAGCCTTGAAAGACAGTAGAAAAAATCAACCATTTATTTTTACTTATTAAAGCAGCCGTTACTTTGTTGTTATAAAATTTACTAGTAAATTATGATTCACAAAATAGAAAAAAAATTCTTTTATTTCTTTTCCATAATTAAGATACAAGTCATTGTATGACCACTTAATTTCATTTTGCTAGAAAATTGCTAGATTGTCCATAGTCAATTGGTATAAAAACCACAATTCCGTCATTTATTCACGTCACTTTTACATTCAATGTAAAGAACAAACGTCATGAGGATGATCAAAGGTATAATTTGGTACTAGAAAAAAAATTGATTTTTTTTTAAAATGTAGAAAACAAGATGTGCAGTTTTTTGTTCATGTTATGAGTACCCCGCCCAAATTAGTCATCGGTTTAATGTGAGCCAGCATAATAGAATAGTAAAAAAAATGTCGACGTGTTTGCTCATAATGTTTGCACTTGACTAGATTCATGTCATCACTCTTGTTGGTTGTAGTCGTAGGTAGGTACTTTAAATTAATTTTAAATGAGGAAAACTTGTACAAAACATTTTTCTAACACAATAAATTCCAGTTTCATAAAAATAAAAATTAATTTCCTCATTCTTTTGCGACGAAAATAAACTCACAAAAAAATTGACTCGGATGTTGACATTGAGATTGACAAAAAGGATTTAATTCTTTTGAACTACTCTGGCTCTGGCCATAGTTTTTAATCTTGAAAGGATAAAATAATTTTTGTGTGCCTAATAACCAGTTGACGTCACTTGAGTTATATAGAACAAGAGATAAAAAGAAAATAGTATTTGTTTTAATGGGTACAATGTGGTTCACATGAAAAAAAAGAGATATGGCTGTCACATAAATATCTGAACAAGTTTTTATGGGATACAAAGTACTAATTTTAATATGAAAAAGTTCTATATCACAAGCCAGTCAGCCTTGTTGGACTAAACTGATATTTACCCAGTGGAAAAGAGTTTTTTTCCCATGTAAAAAAAGCAGGTCGACACAAGAGTCTATGCAAAGGACCAATGATGGAGATGAGTAAAACATAACGAGAGAGAGAGTCAATGTGCGCTTATTACCAAATATAAAATAGACTAATGTTTTGACTTTTACCTTTTGTAACTGTGCACTTGTGAGGATGGTTCAGCCCACCCGGCATGCAACAGGTAAGCCACGATGACTTAATGAATGAAAATGATGAACATCACGCAATCGATGAAATACCTTTTTAGTTTTTTTAAAGAGCTACAAATACACACACACGTACGTGTACACTATGTGTGTGTTGTATCTGTGTAATATAAATAATATTATATTTTCAGACTCTCGTCCTCCATTTCATAACATTGGGATTATAACTATAAATATGTGTAATTCCATGACCTAAAGACTTGCCAGTTTAATGGTTTTTTGAATGATTTAACTACACGCTCATATATAGACTTTTTCTCCATAATATAATCTTTGTGTGTTATTTTTCAAGACTAATATTTGTCACACGACTCGAATAGAAAATGGGAGGTGTCTACATATACACAAAACATGGCCCACACAATGGACAATGTACACAGATAGATATTTACAATGCATAGTCCATGAAAAATTTTTAAGACTAATGACGAATCATCATGGAGATGAATCTACATTTAAAATTGCACACGTGGATGTGTGTGTGTGAAAATCTAGATGGAAAGAGAGGGAGAAGGAGGAGGGAGGGAAGATGATGGAATTCATATCATGTCGCACGTACGTCGGTAAGCGTATATAATAATGTTGAATACTATGAGTTGATGGTCTTGATTTGTGATGAAGAGAGAGAGATGCGAGGGGGTATGAACTCTGAGGGAGGAATAGGTAGTTGGACATGAATATCGAGTAGATGAAAATGGAAAATAGAGAGATCAAGGCATACACAGTCAGATGGAACTCACTGCGATGAGAGCCACAGGTGTTTGACCATTACCACCCTGAAACAACGGCCCGAAGACCAATTCAACCATCAAACCCTTCTTCATAATAAAAATGAAAACCCTTTTCTCTCTTCCTCTCTCTCTCTCTCTTGCATTGAATTTCCAAAGGGTAACCCCCAACCTGACGTTTTGATTTTAATATAAAAATAATATGTACTCAATAATGTAAGATGTGGTTGGGGCTATGCAGATTTGTATTGAGAGGAATGAGTCAGCCCTGTAAAAAACGATGTAGGGACTAATAATGCTATGCATGATGTTTGATGGGTAGTCTAATATTCTAAATGTCTGTACACAAGGTCTTGCTCCCTCAAAAGTGTGTAAATTGAGTCAAATGAAACTTATAATAAAAGCTAAAGACGAGACCTACGTCTGTCTTCTCCTTTGACGGCTGGGCGCAAGACGAATAACCAAAGAGTAGAAAACAAGGACCTAGCATTTATCTTATGTTGTCTTACATCAACAGAACGTGGGAAACCAAAGCGGATTCTCCACTTTCCCAATATAATTACGCGAATTTCTTCACCTTACCCTCAGCCCCACCACCTCTACTACAGATGGGGAAAAAATCTTCATCTTCTACACATACAGATACTCTTCCCTTTAGTAAAACCTCCTCATTTCTCCACATCCAGCACGCGAAAGGTAATCTCATCCCTTCCAAAAAATTACTCCATATAAAAATTCAATCCACACACATCATATCCATGTGAGAACATGATATAGTTGACTCAACTCTTGTTTTTTGAAGGGTAATTAAAAAATACGTAATAATTATATAATCATGTTACCGCCGTATTTACTTAACTGTATTCTGTATTGTATAACATTTAGAGAGAGAGAGAACGAACAAACTGAATTTGATTCAAGGAATACCAAGAAAAAATTAAATGTAAATTAAATTTATGTACATTGTACATACAAAGAAAAACATATTCAGTTAGTTTTCATATGTACAGATGCATGAAGAGATGAATTGAATAGTTTCGATAATTGAGAATTAAAATTTAAAGGAGAAGAGTTCACTCTGCCTTACGAGTATTCTCAATAATTCAGTTGACATGCAATTCAAAGTAGAGAGACTTTAATGTATTTTTTGAAGACATGTCTTCATCTCATATTCGTTGATAGGAATTTAGAATTGTATAATGGACAAATCAACAAATGTGTGTGTGTGTGTATGATTACACAAACTAATGAAATAAGAAAGCGGCTCGTTAGTTAAATACCGACCCATGACTACCGACCCGACAACAGCCTGGGAAAGTAAAGAGATGAGATGAAAGTACACATCCCCAACGAAATAAAGTTATTCTTCAACATTAAAGGCGTGCATTACTCGTCCCTCCGCTCTCTCTCTCTCTCTGTATTCATCATCAAATAATGCACCAGTGAACATATAAAATCATCATATATGCCATACTCTCCATCTATAGATACATTCATACCTGTACCCCGTTCGACATTGAAGACGATACAAAATTTGATTTTTTTTCTTCTTTTGGTGAACCAACCACACAGAGACGGTAAACCGCAGAGAAGCAACCCAAGACGACGACTAAGTAATTGAGCGTATGGAAAATGGCTGATGAAGAGAGAGAGAGAGAGGGTTAATGATGTTTTATGAGATTTGTTATGTAAGCGTCTTTTAAATGCCCACGATCACTACGTTGGTCATGACAAATGAATGGATTATAGTTTGTAATTAATTCTAACCGGCTGTGAATGGGAAAGGTTTTTCTTCATCAACCTTTAAGCCCTCTCAGCTCGCCTTTTATATAAACATATACATGTTGATACTCTTTAAGTGTTTGTGTACATCTTATACACAATAATAGATTCAAAAAAGAGTTCTTCTTCTACCAAGCTCAATTTTCGTAGGCTATGCAAATGAACATTTCTTAAATACTCTCAACCGAGTTGTTGTACTCATACGAGAACAAGAATTATAATCTTTTTTACACTGTTATATTCTTTAGTAATAATAACACATGGAATTTTCTTACAGTACAAAAACTCAGAGAGAGAGAGAGAGAGAGAGAGAGAGAGAGAGAGAGACAAATGGAATTTCTCGACTAAAATAACGTTCTGGGTCTATGACTGTATGCATAATATTTTGTAAATTAGAATGAATTCGGTAAATAACATTCACCCGTATAGAACTTAAAACACGGAGATTTTTTTGACTCTTCATTACATGTAATGCTAAATAGTACATTTTTTTAAACTCTGTACCTCTTCCAAATATTAGTACTATTTAGTTGATGTAACTAGCAAATACAAGGAGTTTTCACCCTTAAAAGTTTCTTGTGTTACACAAGTTGTGTACAATTGCATCGCTTGTAGGTTCAAAATTTTGAAAAAAATAATTTCTCCCTTGAGCACAAGAAAAAGCAAGTGGGATGTATGTGCATTATAAATACTTGAGAGGAGAAAAATGATTATTTAAATAACGTGTAAATATCTGTTAGAAAGAGGGGGAGAAGGTGTATTGGACTATGTTGTGTAATGCGTATATGGTGTACATAAGGCCGCCTACATGATGATGATAATAATAATAATCAGCAGAAAAAAAGGGTTTTCAAGCCGCAGCTTGTGTTCCACACCATTCCATGCATATCATCATCTAGTTCTTTAGCTTTGCATGGATTAGGACAATTTCATTGAGATTTGGCCTTCGACTAAAAATTTCTAACCAAAAAACTTTTTTTTCTTTCCAATCAACTTGTTTTACTAACACGTACCTTCATCGACTCCCGTATTCTCCCAAAACTCCTCTACAGAACACAGAAAGAGTCTCAACTCTGTTTTTAATATTAAATTACTATCACTCCACATTAGTTACGTAGACTGAGTCATAGATTTACCTTGTCACATCTTTTGATTACTTCAAGTCATTTTATTATTGTTTCCTCCACTGATTCTACTTAAGGTACTTGTATGCTCCATTTTTCCCAATTAGAAGTCTTGTTAATTTTTTACATATGTAATTTGAACGTGAGTTTCTATTTCTGCTACTCGTGAGCGATGCAGAAAGACAGAGTTATTTATATTTATCCAGTGAATGGAAAGAGAATCTTTTGTAAGGTAATTATAAATGACCGGATTGATTCTCAAGAGAGAGAGAGAGAGAGTGAGAGAATTTTTGCAGAGTGAGTTTTAATCAATCGAGTTTTTTAAAAAGTTCTTGGAATGCATCTTGCATATTTTATAAATGCACAATATATATATATACATGCATAGGTTAATGTATACGTCATGTAATTTTTGATTTGGATTGACCCTACTTGACCCTCATCTCTCAGTCTGACTTTTTTGACTTGCCTTCCTCGTGTGCTCTTTCATGACTAGAAATGATTCCTCTCCTCATCTCATCATGCTCATCATCACCATGGTCAAAAATCTTAATCATGATGAGTATGTAAATATGAAATATGATATGGAAAAGAATAGACAGTCGTGCTCAAAAATCCTATCCCCCCATTATATTAGTACATATACGGTACAGTACACACACACACAAGTCGTATGGCATGACCAAGTAGAAAAATCAAATAAAAAATGACTATGAGATTCAAAGAGAGAGAGAGAGAGAGAGAGAGAGCGTAAAAGAAGATTCAAGTTTAAAACAGGAAAATTGGGAAAAGAAAACTCACCTTTGTCCACTATTTTGCCGAAAAGATTTTTGCCACGCCAGAAAGCTTTGGTTGGACAATTCCACCTTAAAATTATAATCAATGTCACATTATTAAAATGTTGAATTTTTTTTGGAAAATTTTAAATTAAATTTTGACAAACCTTCGATTTCTGAATTGATGTTTACACTCCGTGATGGCCTCATTGGCACCTTTGGCGATTGCTTCTAGTACTCCACGATTTTCTCTTACGAGACGTTGTTGTTTTTTTCTTAATACCGCCTGTACGGCTGGCTCTAAATAGCTCCCGCCAATTCCCCCGCCTCGTATTGTATTCTGTATTAAATTTGTCGGCTCCCCTACTTTTGCTATCCCCCTAAAATTATAATAATTTTATTTAATATTAAATGTAATAACTCAAGTTATTTATTTTAAATCTCAAAAATTTCTACACCTCATTTATCACTGACAAATATAGAAAATATGCACCGCAAGTCAAACTATTGACGTCATGGAGTATTTCGGAAGATGAAAAAAAGGGAAACGGATATGACGACAAGAGAATTAAATAACGTGTACAATTTTATACGAGCAAAAGAGTTAGATGGCTATTAAATCAAAACATGAATGTGTTTAGTACAGATAACAATTTTCAAAGGGACTAAAAACAAAAATCCATTAGGAATGATCAATACCAATCCAAGTGAAAGAATATATTTTTTTGATATTATAATAACCAATCTCATGTTGAGAGCCAACTCTTAAAAAAATAGGGGAGTGTCTATAGAGGACTAAGATGTGTAGTACATGAAGAAAAAAAAAATGAAAGTAGTAAAATTTATTGACTGTTAATGATTTATTGAACGAACCATGAAAATTTATAAGTATGGCCATATATTTTATCTCGTAAATATATTACTACATAAATACCGTATTCCCTTCAACACAATAAACAAGAAAAAATCTTTTTCTTTTAAATTAACACAGCCTGTACTTGTATAAGGAGAAATACAGTATTTTTTGGCTCTCTACTTAATTTTAATATTTACCACGTTCCGGGAGGTTTGAGAGAAGATGGAAGATGTTTTTTGGTGTGCTCGAAACATCTCACCTATTCAGTGTTTATGTACACATGCAGTTTGTACTTGAAAAGTCTACACAATGATTAACAGCAGCGCTTAGTAAGCCCAACCCATTGACGAAAGTGCATCTTCTTGTGTACTCATTGCATTGTAAAAAACAACATTTTCTTCTTTTCAAAAGAAAATCATCTCAGTCTCAATAGTCTCCAACATTCATCCTTGACAATTATGATGAAAACAAGTAAAATATTTCTTAAAATTATGTCTTTTTCTAATGACAAAATTGCGACAATATTGTCCACCATATTTTATCTTGTATTATGACAAAAAGAACCAGAATTCTTCACAATAAGACTCACAAAAAATTTGTTTACTGTTTATTGTAGAACAACTAAAAAGTTACTTTATCATTTTTTAAATGGCCTTGCCTTTTTAAAGAAAGGGAAAATAATTCAAAATAATTTCCTACAAAATATGAGCTTCATTTTCTAAAGCTAAAATGATGGAAAAAAATATTTTTGCAGTCAATTCAAAAAATTGCTGGAATACTGGAACATTAAAAATAATTTACATGACACTTGACAAAAATATTTCTTTGCAAAAAAAAGTGAAAATGCAGTCTAATAAATTTTCTTGAATTGTTGATTCCAAAAAAATATTCTTTAGTTGAGGATGACAATGTAAAAAAATAGACTAGTGGACGACGTCGAATGTCAAGTCATCAAAGTTTTGTAAAAGAGAGAGAGAGAAAAAAAAGAAAGATAAAAGAGGGAATTGACATGGGGTTTGAAAAAAAGCATTGACCAGGGTACAATCAGGATAATAGTAAATAGAAAAATAAAGAATAGTTTAGTGACATGAGTCCAAATTTGAAAAGAACCACTACAAAAACCTACACATGTAATGTTAAAGCCATTACTGATAGTATATATAAATATAAGAGAATGAATTTAAAGTGGATTATTCCTGTCAAACTCATCACAGGGTGACACAGACAAAAAAAGGGAAGAAAATCAAAGTTGACAATAATAAGTCTCACTCCACTTTGTATTCCACTCAATACCTAACTTACCAAATAAACTCTCCACAATTGGAGGATGGGATCAGTAACCGCTTATGACTTTGATGACAATGTCTCTCTACATAATATCCCATACACTCCATGAGTCTCCATGTTAAAATGACAAGGACACCCCTTTTTCCTAAAATATTTCTCACCTTCATTATTCATGGCACAAGTTTTCACAGAAATGGAATAAAAAAACACAGTTAAATTCTGTGGAGGTGAAAAAAATAGGAAATGACGAAATACACAAAATGCCAATATTACGTGCTCATATCCATAAATAAAAGAATGAATTTCCAAAAGAAACCTTGAGGGCCATTACACATGTACACATGTGAATATATATAGAAACACTAATGACTAACTTGGGAAGGAAATAGTTGAAAGTATTGAAAAGTATTGGTGGGTTGATTTGTGACGAAGAGAAGAATCCCTGGAAGGGAGAGACTTGTACAAGGAGGGGACAGTCGTTATATAACTTTGATAGTTACTTAAAGAGATAGATAAAACATGGATATTTTTTTCTAATAGACATGATCATTTCATACTTTCCCATGAGTTTCCTATTCAAATTCAGAAGGCATCTTCCAAAACCAAAAGATGCCTAGTTTGAAGGCTCTCATCTCCGTGGGTCGGTCGGAACGGAATTCAGACGAATTTGTGTACCGACTCCCTCAGCTCACACTGTTCTAATATCCTATCAAAAACCTAACGCATTCTCTCTACCTGTACATCAGAGAGAGATTGTGTAGCTTACCAATTGCATCCTCCTTACATGGCTATCTCTTGACTATTAGAAAGAGAGAGAGAAAAAAACAAATTTTTTTTGAATAAGAAAAAGACACATTATATAAATACATATAAAGTTTTTTTTGTACAATGTTCCAAGAGAAGAAAAAGGCTTCTTTTTTTTTCCTCCTCATTTGTTTTGTAAGCAAGAGGAAGGGGTTATCATCAGTAGCCATCATATCGTCATTCTCTAAGTTTACCTCACTTTTTCTCTGCCTCCACATCCCCCCCTCTTTTATATATCACTAAAGATGGATACAGAGACAGAGTTTGATCTTCTCTTTTTATTCTGGCTATAAGGTTGTTGAATTCATAAGAAGATTTTCTTTTTTATCTCTCTCTACAGATACTTTGTGGTGACTAAATGTATTTGTACATGGTCACATTTTTCAAGACATAATTCACGATCCACATGCTCAGAGTAAAGAACGTGAATAAACGTAAAGAAATCATACTTTTCTCTCTCTTTCTCTTATTGACTAATAGTTCTGTATAAGGCCCGACCTTTAACTATATTCTCAGTGTACGTCGTACGAGTAGGCACATGGAAATCATTAAGAATCAACATCAACAAACTTATGACATTACATTTTTATATAACTAAATTCCTTCCTCTTTACATTCCAACCAAATATGTAATCTCAACTTTGTAATCTACTCTAGTCTTTGTCAAACAGAATTTAGAAAATATTCTCTTCATTATTTTTTTTAAAAAAATACTACTTTAAATTCCAGATATACCACACATCTTCATAATTTTGCACCCTGTGAAATATTTTCTCCACAAAGAAAAATAATGAGTGGGATTAGTCTTTCAAAAAGGGAAAATGTGGATCTGTAAAAAATAAAAAAATCCTGACAAAAAAAATGATTGCGTTGTTTTGTATTAGATAGACAAACAAATATTCTATACTTCTATGCATTACATTTACATTTATGATGATAATGCAACGACTTGGTCATGTAAAGAAACTTTTCATTGAAAGTTCCAGCGATAAGTCCCCTTTGTGTCAACAACATTGTTGCAGTTGCAGGAGCAGGAGCATGGAGAGGGAGAGTGAACAACGGCTTGCTTTTGTTTTTTTTATCAAGATTTCAACTGAAACTGTTCAGGATGAGAGAGAGAGAGCCTTTGGTTTAAAAAAATGGAGGACATAAAGGGCACATATTGTACCCAATGGGGTAAATGTTTAGTTATCACCAGAGAGGAGAGGAGAAGAGTCTCCTGTAATTGGTTCCAGTTGTCTTCCTCATAAGGAGGACTTAAGGGAAATGTGAAAGACTGGAAATGTTGCTCCTTGCTGGAAAGGTTTCTCAATTCATACACACTCAGAGAGGCAAGGCTCAATGTCCATGTTT
>JAQIVZ010001852.1:0-26757 GCA_034700945.1 Arrhopalites spinosus
TGGGTCATGTAGGCAGTATTAGCCACAGTCTGTGGCCCACAGACAATATAATTGTCGGCTGAAATTGTAAATACCAATTACAGCATGTGTTTGTTAATTGTGACTAAGTTCCCCGAGGGCAAGCGCGCCGCAGGCGCACCTTGTTTAAAATGGATAAAATATTTGTGCGTGAATAGAGTAGTTTTAATTGACAAGAAATAATTGTTCTGTTGCTCTCATTCCAGTTATTGTGATGATGAAAAAAATGAATGCACATGGAAATCTTATATGAAAATTAGTTGATTGGGAGGGCATTCACATCATATGATGATATCTTACCTGTTGCTTGCTATATTATGAGTCTATATATTTCTCTCATATACTTTTGACTCTTGTACAGGTATGTACATGTTTCCTTGCCTTCGGGGAGAGAGAAATTTCTAAGGCGCTGTCCATTCAGCAAAAGATGAAGAATCTGTAAATCTCTTAGACCTCCTTCCACCTATTAGGACAAATGGACAGGTTGTGACCCACCCCCCTGACCTCAACAAACTTTTAGTTTATTTTATACATTGTATTTTATTTATATATATACCCTCATGGCCTTCCTCTGTCCCGTTCGGATTCGTCGTGGAAAAAAGAAAAAGGGTAACTTTAATTATTTACATTACTTACATTTATTGTGTGACACACAAATCGAGTTTCCTTTTGTTGTGTATATAATTTAGACAAGCCTATCATAATAATATTATTGTGGGTCAACTTTAAATTATTTTTGTGTTACTTACTGTTCAATTATTTATGGACAATTATTCTTAGATGAAGGGAATGCAGGTGAATATGGAGAGGAAGATACACCACAATTACAATTAGGAAGAATTACTGGATCTTCCAGCATTGAAACTCTTGTTCGAGTTGGTCTTGAAAAAGAAGCAGGTACTGTATGCACTAGTGTTCTTTGTTTAATATTATTATTATTAGCAATTCAGAATGATTTCTATGAAACGTAGAAATGACAGTTAGTGGCATCAATTTTTTGCTTACCTTTGAAATAAAGTATATATTTTTAATCGCTGGAATTTTTAAAAGGATGGAGTTAAACATCTAAGATAAATAATAATACGTTAATAATACATAAATAATAAACTATAAATAATAAACTATCGTTTTTATACAGTTGACGCTTTAGATTTCATATCTAAGCTTAAAAGACTCAAAGTTAAAGTTTCATTTTTTCATTGTCTTTTAGTTAATTGTGTCAATTTTTAGAGTAAAGAGTTAGTAAAGAGATTTCAGTCGATGAAATGACATAGAATATTTTATCACTCATTTCCTTTTGATCAATTCCAAAATATTGTGACCTATATACATTGACAAATGTTGTTTACAGACCGAGAGAAAATCCCCCATGTTGTCCTTCATGACTTTGCCCCATGTGTTGACGATGAGCTTCAAGTGAAACGAGGAGATATTGTAAGTCATGATGTTGTGAAATTCTGCAATTAATTGACTATTTTTAACACAAAATTGTTTGCATTAGGTGAACATACTGTACAGAGAAAATGACTGGGTGTACGTACTTCATGATAATCGAGAAGGATTTATTCCACATTCGTACACGGCCCCCTACGGAAGTCAACTGTCCCTTGTAAGTAACGGGCTTTAACTGACAACAAATCATGCTTTAAACGAGTAATGGATAGGTGCCAGATTTAATGTAATTGTTTTTTTTGAAAATGTCCAGGGCGCAATGCAAAGTCGAAGTCAAAATTGTCAACTGTCCGAGTTGGCTTTGGAATCGTCCGACACAGAAAATGCCAAATGTAATCATAGTAAAAATAGTTCCAACAAGAAATTACCACGGGATAACGACTCGAAAAATACTCACTCTCCAGATAGCTTAAATGATGATAATAATGAGGGCAGTATTGGGAGTAAGACGACTCAAGACTCTGTTGCTCATCCATTTTACAAGGTCAACTGTCTTTTCATGTGTACACAGTACCAAATATGTTACTACATAATGTATGTCATCATTGTGTGAAAAACTGACTTGAAATTTTGGTTAATTTGCAGGACCCTTTGGGAAGGTATATAGTTTTGTACAAATTCACTGCTCGTGATGAGAATGACATGAATGTGGAACGAGGAGAGTTGCTTACTGTTCTAAATAAAGGTAAAAATAAATGAGAGTAAAGATTTTTTGATCATGTCTTCTCTACTAATGTGAATTTGATTGTATCCACAGATGACCCAGATTGGCATTGGGTCCTTAGATCTGATGGACAGGAAGGATTTGTACCAGCCGCATTCATCAAGAATTTTGACCCTAAATATTTTGAAAGGTTACCTTTTCCTTGAATACACTCTTGCTGTAGTTAACTTATGACGTAGATGGTAGAGTAAATGTACACTAATTTAAGGACCTCTCTCAAGTTTAATTTTTATAACAGTGTTTATCCACTCAATAGAATCGAAAATATTCATGCAAAAGACAAAACAAATGAGGGTGAGGCTAATCAACCGTTGCTTGGGTCTGAGCTTGTTCTTCTCTACGATTACAAGGTACGAATTCCTTAGGAATATGTCATAAGATACTTAGTAAGTATTACTTACAATAAGACTAATTCATCAGTAACGTATTAATTAATTGTAATTGTAGGCACAAGCTCCCGATGATCTTTCAGTACGGCGTGGGGATTGGGTTTACGCTGATATAAAACATCAAACAGGTATATCGTGAGTTCATCAAAGGATGTAAAAATTAAGATACTCATGTGTCAAATGGATTTTGTTAAGAATTTCCTTACTAAGGAAGAAAAATTAAAAACTAACTCATCATTTAATTCTCTCTCTTCTTCTAGTGGATGGATGGATATGGGCTTTTGCTCCAAAACAACGCAAATACGGATTCATCCCAAAAGCCTATGCTGTCATGGACAGGTCGACAACATTTTAAAACGGAAATAATGTCCATGACCTCATCAACTAACGTATATTATTATTGCCTAATGACACATCATTTTTATTACATACACTGTTTATATTATATTTAAATAATATTTATATGCCAATACTATATAATATATGTACTACGATATTTTTTAACATACGATTTGTATTTTGAACGAATAAAATCAATCTTTTTATGTTAAATTGAAAGCAATGAAAGCATCATTTTTAGTATGTACATTAAAAAGACCATGGGAAATAGGTCAATCATAGAATCACTCTTCCCGCGCCTCAGTCATTTTGAAAAATAAAAAAAATAAAAAGTGAAAAAGTAATTCGATCGTCTCGGAAAATGTCAATCGGAAGATCCAGTCCCCATCGGTCATTAAGTGACTCGATGGACTACGACGATGAGTTGGCAGAGCTTCATGAATTCTCAAATCGGGAGTTACCCGAAAGTGACGATGAAGATACGGAGGACGCAAGTGAGGATGGGGAAGCTCGACAACAAGAAGTGACAGAAATTAAAGAACAGTAAGCGTCCTTCACAAATTAATTTAATTTGAACAACTACACTGATGGTTGAATATTAATTTATTTCACTCTACATTCTTTTCATTCCTTGTACAGGGTTTATTTTGACAAATTGGCTCAGTTGAAGGCTCAGCTGGAACAATTATATGAAGGCTCTCATCCAGAACTACAACGAAAGACCATCAGAATTGATAAGGAGTACAGAGAAAGGTAAAGGAATATTTTTTGACAAGAGGTATTTCAAAATGGGTAGTTCTATTATTCATGGGAAACATTTTTTTTAATCTAATAGGTTAAAGTTAAATGAAGTGTGGAGAGACTACGAGGCAGATTGTATAGAAACAGAGTACAAACGGGAGAAAAAAAGTGCAGCTAGGGAATTTGAGGAGAAAAAGGTTGAGCTTCGTGAAGGTTTAATTTCTGAATTGGAAGAAAAGAGAAAAGTAATTGAACATGAAAGATTCAATGTGGACCTCAATGCGGACCCAACCGAAGTGAAGACAGTCTCAACTCGAAAACTACGTAAGTACATAATACACAGTAAACTTTAGCTGTTAGTTACAAAATTATAAAGATTTTATATAGGTATGGTACACATATAAAAAAATTAGTTAATTAATTATCATTTTCGTTGGTTCCAACTTCCATTGACATTGATTCAAAATTTTTATAGGACGTCGTCCAAATGAGCCTGTACCCCTCCCGGAGAAGAGAAGAAAAACTCCACAATCTCAAATCACTTTTCTCTTGGATGAGAAGGAGGTGGATGAGGATCTTTGTCAAATTTTAAATGGTAATACGTTGTTTTTTCTCTTGAATCTTTCATACAGTTCTACTTGTCCAATCCAATTAAAATAAAGTCTATAATTTTATTTCTTTTATCTAATCAGCTGCGATAATAGGGGCACAACCATTGATGAATAATTCTCATGATGACCATCATATGGGCTCACATTCCCACCGAACCGATGTACGAATAGAAGACGGAAAACTATTCTACGAAAAAAGATGGTAAGTAACTATTTATGTCGACAATTTTGAAAAATAAAAATATATAACATTATTTACAATTTTTGAATTTTTAATCTTTGTAGGTTTCATCGAGGTCAGCAGGTTTACGTAGAGGGTAAGGACATACCAAGACTAAGTGGGGTCATTAGTGGCATTAGTCAAGATACGGTAATATTTTTTCCATAATAATTTTCTGATTTTATCTATACCTATACTTGTCAGATGTATAAAATAATTTAAATATTAAGAATAATAAAATTGATAGTATATAAATGTCACTTTTCTTTTAGGTTTGGGTTCGAAAATTGGGTGATCAAGCAAAGCTTCGTGTTCTACTAAATCATTTGGCTAAGGGGAAATGTTCAATTAAACGCCGAGCGTAATTTTTTTTTCTATTTATGTAGTTATTTTTTTTATATAAAAGACGCTGTTTTACTAACGTATTTGTAAGGATATTTTGACTATAAATATTAATAATACTCTCGTCTTTTACATAATTGTTTCTGTACTACGTTTAGTCTCTATTATTTATGACGATGCAAGTACAAGTATTGTGAGAAATACTCTTTTGTATTTTTCAACGCTTTTATCATCTCTTACATGTTAAGCAATAAAGACAAATGATATTTTCTGCAAAATGGCTTTTGATTTATTACCATTATTGATGGGCTCTCATTAAGTACAGGTAATCAAATCTAGAATGGAATGAAAGATTCTTTCTCATGTTCTCATATAAATATATAAAGTCAACCAGTGATGCCCGACAAAGTTTGCATTGTATCAAACTGCTCAAATCTCAGTTTATTATGGACATTATTTGTAATTACAAAGCGCTCGTACAATAGATTGGAAGATACCATTTTACAAAAAAAACACCTATATCAGTCTCACACAAGCCAAAACATTTTAATTAGAAGACAACACAAGTTGTATAAAAATTAGTGAAATATAATTCAAAATATGAGTCTTAAAGTAACATTCGTGAAATGACACTAAATTTGTTTCAACTTCTTAATAATATCAGCACAAAGCTTGATATGCTCAAGAATTCGTTGTTTCCCATCCATATTGGTGGACAATTTTAGTTGACCTGAAGTTGTCTGCATTTCCATGATGATGTCATTAATGACATGATCCACTCCCCCAGTGCTAGAGGAACTGCTGATGCACACGTCCCCATCGGCATCAAGAGCTATAAGATTTTTAAATGATTGCATGTATTAATTTATTTTTAAAGTATAGGTTTAAATTAAAATTGTAAATTAATATTGTACAAAATTTACCCCGACTTTGAGTAGAATTTAAAATATTCTTTTGATTCATTGCTTCAACATCATCACCACCACCAACACAAGACACGCAGATATTCTCTCCATTTCTGCTTTGCATAAAAACGGTCTGAAAGTTTTAAAAACGAGACAGAAAATTAAATTGTAATTAAAATTAGAATAACTTTAATTCTCTTGAGATGTTTACTGTATTCATAAAATACGTAGATTTGATTATTTTGTAAATATCATAACAATACTAATATTTCAAGTCACTGCCTACCAATTTATATATCTTAAATAAATCAAATTAGTTCAAGAAAACGGATATTGTGACATGAGATTCGTTGACATTGGCAAATCACAAGAGATGTTAAAGAAAAAACATAAGACCAAGCATGTCATTCTCATTTCTAACTCTATACAATTTCTCAATTACCTCAAGTAAAATAAACACTGAAATAATTATTATACAGTATTAAATACAATCATATGCTTGAGCCAGTCATAAAACTAAAATCCTTACAAAGGCAAAAAGACAAGAGAGGGAAAGATTTTTAATGTATATCAAAAGATGAACAGGAGGAGGATGGTATAAAAAAGAAATTATAATATAAATGTAATGGAGGAAACTTTTAGAATGGTGTCAGTATTTCTGCCTTGACAAAAGAGCTACCTACTTAGTTAATTATTTTCAATTTGTATTACCTCTCTTCTCTACATTAAATTATGTATGTACATATATTGTGCTCTTCAAGCGCGAGGCATTCATTATTACTCATCCTGACACAACAAAAGCTACACAAGCACCTTCACTATCATTCTTTTGTTATTTATAATATAAGGTATATTATACCTTTCCCACTATTTATAGTATAAATTTTATAGCATCATTTGTCTATACTTAAAAATACATACGAGCTCTTCATACTATTTAAAACTCAATCTTGACAATAACCAGGTCTCAACAACTCGACAACAAATTTTCTCTGTTGTCAATTACACCTCGTCTCCATCCATTTTACACACACACTACGGACATACGTACATTGAGTCAATACAATCACGTTCAAGTACTTACGTTTAGGTACATGTTATTTTTACCTGTGTAGCCCATATCTGTTTATTACTAAAAATATAATATACACACACACCAAAGACAAATGAAGTGATTGCTGGTGTGTTCGTAAATGCCTTGTTTTGCTACCACTTGAACACAATGTACAAAATTGACAGAGGGAATACATTCTCAGTTCATCTTCATTCATACCACAAGTCATATTTCTTATTACTCCCTAATTATTTATATATAACCATGACCCTTTACTACAGACAGCATTCCATGTGCGTGCGTATCTCATATTTAACTATTCTCTATTAGTCCCTAGACAAGGTGAATTACGACAATTTGGCTACGCACCATTCAAATTCAAAAGTTGGTCATCCTCACATCACACCGTAAAATAATAACTTTACTCTTTTGTCTCCATCATCAAGTTAATGAGAATAAAAAGTTTTCAAAAAATTAACATGTACACACACTATGTCTTACTTACATTATTTTACAACATTAAAAATGTACTTTTAAAAAATATTATTATCAACTTACACCACAGTGAGGACATGAAGCATCCATCATTCGATACCCTGAATTTTTTTGTCATAAAAATAATTAATTGGGAAAAATATTCTACAATTTTTGCACTTCATATACTAATTAATTAATTAACCTTGCAAAAGTAACTCTCCCATTTTGGCTGAAGCAATGTCCGAAGGTGACCTCTTGTCCTTAGTTCCGCTCATTTCTCTTCAATTCCGATTAACTGAAAACAAAGAAATTTTTTTATTAATGACTAAGCAAAATTTCAACTACTACAAAATGTTTTAATGTTATAAAAAATATTAAAAAATCAAAATCAAACAAAATTCATCCAAGGTTAAATAAATAAAGCATTTCCATTTCAAAAGTCCTTGGAATTCCCTAAATTTGCAAGATGCATCTTGTAGTAATAATAGTTCCCAACAAAAAATAATATTGAAAAATAATATCAGATGAAAGGTTCCAGTAGAATAATAACAAGAAAAAAAAATGTTGACAGACAAGAATGACTTTTACTTTTGATATCTTTTTATACATTTTTTTCATCCCTACGAAAACGATGAAGATCCAACAAAGACAAAAGAGCCTTGTGACTACTTAATGACGAGTCGTATAAATAGAAATTTCGACTTTGACCATCCATAATTTCTCCATGAATAGAATCACGTGTAGGCACAAAAAAACACAATTTTTTTCCCTCTAATACAAATCCTACACCTTGGTAAAGTAAAGACCAATAAGGTGACTAGAGAATAACATGGTAGGACAAACAAATCATGTGCAAGAAGTTAAATTTTATAATTAAAAGAAAATAGTACTTAAAGTAATTTAAAGATTTGTAAAATATATTTTTTTCCTCCATATAATCTTTTTATAGTCCATTCTTGTCATTCAAGTTTAGACTTGAAACTTCATGTCCATCCTCCTCATTTTATTTGTACTATTACGACTTGAACATAAATAAAATTAAACAATTGAATTCAAAGGTGACTTTAAATGATTTTTTTGTCGTCGACTTTGGATCTTGTGACTTTGGTCTTTGAGACTCAAGTCACAACAGGAGACTCATTAATAAAACAAAAGAAAAGGAAGTATAGACCCTACCTATAAAATTACATAATTATTAAATCTCATGTGTTCACACATGAAAGAAAGTCAAGGAGAGACCATCCATGGTATAACCACACAAGTACTAATTTTATAGTTGAAACTAACAATTTATATAGCAATTTATAGTATCCACTATACTCATATTAAAAGTCTATTTAGCAAGACAATATTTTTTTGTAATTAATTTTAAAACATGACTGTGGTTTACGCACACAACTTGCATTGCGTAATTTTCAATTTAATCCTCATTGCTTAATAGGACATGATGCAAGTCCTTTTTTTGATTTTAATTTTGATAGGCCAAAAAGTTCTTTTTTGTCAAAACTGTGTCTCTCATATACATGTAAATAATGTCCACATGTGTGAGCGTTCTCTCTACATGTAAAATTGACAATGGTGGTGAGACGGAAAAGATTGACTACAAACTTAGAATAAATTACCACATTTAAATCTCTTTCTCTGTCAAGACTCTTATGAGCAAAGGATGAAATAACAAAAAGTATAACTGAGAGAGAATGGACGACACAATCAAATCAATCAATCAATCAATTTCATTCACAAACAATAACAATCTTTCTTTCTAACCTTGTGTATACTCTATTATGTGTAATTTAATTTTTTATGAATTATTCTAAACTGTACCTAAATTAAGATACATCACCTTTATTTATATATGTGTACAGTCTCCATTCACCTCTTGCATAACTCCTTCATCATGTATTTCTATTTCTATCTCTGATCCTTGTCTTCCCTCATTTATTGTAAATGCCAAGAAAATTAAAATATTTTAATCAACTCAGGTAAAAAGATGACAAGACCTACAAATTCTACATATATTTAATAATAAATTATTTAGTTGATGAAAAACTACCCCGTGATGAAAGAATGGGAGAAATATTCACACTTTTTTCAACATTTCCCTTTACAAACTCTACATTTGTCACACCTTGCCTCGTAAATATTTCGACTCTTTTTTTTGCTCCGTTAGTTTGTACGCAAATTCTGAAAATATTTCTCAATCCCTTCCTCCCAAATGTCTTCATTCTTCTCTTAATATTTCTTATTTCTATAACCAAAAAAAAACTTGTCACGAAATTATTAAAAACAAGAAAACACAACGGTAAATTCTTGGCCTAAACTAATACATAATATAAAAAAGTGATAATATACTTTTATATTCACAAAAAAATAAACATTAACGAAGAGTATCGTACGCACAATATCTGCATCACATACAAAACTTCTGTTCATAATAAATGACACAGCACAAAAAATTGGACCAACTACCTTCATTCAAAAGTAAATGAAGATTCATAAAAACAGAGAATAAAAACTATCAAATTGTAACCTATCCTCCTGGTTTTTTTGTGTCAACTGTGAACAGTTTATGAAGCTAATAAATAACACACATGCATGCATGAAATTGTGTACAACATTTGACGTGAGAGTTTGGGAGATTGGATTCATCATCATCACTCTCGTAATATAATTCACAAAATTAAAAGAACTACACTACAAACTAAATAGCAAAGGAATGTGATGAGCTTGTCAAATTGTCATTTGGAATTTATATATAAAACCAAGAAACATGAAAACGTCATATTCTTACACTCTACATTTCGTCTAGAGACTTGAATCTGACTCATACAATGCATACATTTAAAAGAAGGGTACTATCTGCACATTAGCGGCTTGAGGTAAAAGGATTAGGGGATGAAAAAGATTCAGATAATATTAAATAGTGTATGAGGTATGAATTATTACATACATATACTACACACTATAATTTCTATATACCTTCTGTGTACAGCCACAGTTTGTGATTGTGTGTGCAGTTATGTGTGAGTTAGTTTAGTTAACAAGTAAAACTTTCACTCAAATCTCTTGCTTATAAACACATACTCTGTCTTGTACATGTACACATATGATATCTACACACACACACACATGGACATAATTCTTTTGTACAAAGTCTATTTCTCCTTCTTCAACTCGAACGTCTGTAATAAACCTTCATCTGTAGATTGTCTTCTACAGACGTAACAAGTCTAATGCAAGTCCGTCCACGTCGAGAATACCGCGTGTGATCAACCACCGTCAAGTCATTTCAACACAAGACACCTCCACAAGTAGTCGTCTCAAATATTATTTTCATCTTTATAAAACACAATTTCAAAAATATATTAAATTTCAAAAACTGAAATTATTTTATTTAAATTGAACTCAGAGTGCTCAGTGTACGAGTGTTCCTCGTGGTATTATTTATTCAAAAAAGAAATAAGGAAATCATACAAGTCACAAAAGAAGAAGGAACGTGGTTCACAGAATTACAATAATCAAAGTGTTAGTGCCAATATCTGTAGATGAGAGAGAGAGAGAAAAGTAGGATATTCTACTGAGAAGATTTTGAGTATTGAGGAGCGTTATAAGCATACATGATCGTTATATATCGTGACGCACTTGAAATCAAAGGGATCCTTCCCACCTCCTCTATAGTACATAGTAAAACTAATCATGATAATAACAATACAATTTTACAATTTGTAGTAATTAATTCCCCCATTGTCTCACACTCTTACTCTTCTTCTTAAACAAGTGTACAATTTGCAATCGAACAGACAGATGAGTTGTCTTCATACATTATAAATAATATCCTCACACTCCGTCAGTTTCTACTTACATCTCATCATCATCACTCAACCTCAACGTTAACTAGATTCATTCAAACAGAGAGAATTTATCCCTCTCCTCTGGTCATGGTGCTACTTATTGCAACGGATCATCAACAGTCAACTTTTTTTTCTACACACCACCCTCATCATCTTGTACAACTGTAAATATTAAATAGTGATTTCGTATAGAAATAAGTCAAGGTTCTAAATGGTACAATTCATACCAAACTTAATTAAACTCAAGTGTGGAATACAGTCAAATTACTGTCAAACAAAAATTAATAATTTTTACAACCAAGTCTCATCAACACTAATAAACCATCTCAACACATTTCTCTCTCTGTGTTCCTACTACAAAGTGAATAAATCGGAGTCATCCTTTGTTTCTCTCTCTACATTCATTCAGGTTGGTTTCTTTAACTCTTCTTCTTAAAAGTCGATTTACTTTGAAAGAAACTTGAATTTGTATTAATTCCCCTCATGTACAAAATTAGGGAGGGAGTGTTTTTTTCTCAAAATAATAAATTAAATAGAGTATATTATAATTATATTTAATATTAAACCTAAATGTGTGTCTGTGTGACTAGTCTAGGATGGAAGACACATGTTCAAACTCTTTTGTAGTCAGTACACCCCCACATTCGTTTTTCAATTGCCATTCACACACAACCGCCGTTGTAAATAATTAGAGCAAATCGATGAAATTATTTTATTTTAAAGTACAAAATAAACTCTACATGAATTAGCTATGCATGCACTAATCGTCTGCCTTCCTTTAAAGGAAAAGTCAAATAAATATAGAAATACCTGTACACACACACACACAGGTACTTGTAGGAGAACTCAAAAGTATAGTATACATATATATGTAGTACAACATGAGCTTTAAAACGGTACATTGTAAATGTAAACAAGACAATGAGACTGTACACCCACCAAAATTGTAATCAAGTCCTCACTTCTTATTATCAAAACTACTGTTCTCCTCACCTCTTGTCTTCCCCATGGAAAACCCCCTCACTTTCTTGTATACAAAAAAACTCTACATTTGTGTGGCTTCTGTTTTTTAAAAAAAGTGTTATATATACTTACTTACTACTTAAATGCTTGTCTACATACCTGCTAAACTTTCAATTTCCGTGAGACTAAAATAAATGAGGTTCAGTAGTCTCAAGGAGTGTGTTCACAACAAAAAAGTTTTTTTACAAGAAAAATCCCTCGTACAAAAGTCAATGATAAACTTTTGTGTATCTGTACACCTTTTTTCACACCGATATTATGTGTAGTAAATTATTCATCTATAATTTCCGGTAAAGAAAGAAGACGAGGCAAAGGAAATGAAAAAAAGGGTTACAATTTAACACATTCATGTTGTTCAAGTCAATGGTCAATGAAGGATGATGTTTAGTGAGAATATGTCTCATTCTTTGTGAATTAAGATATAACAAAGTGCATAGCACGTTGTCAAAACAGAAACCGGAATTGAACACCACTCACACATGTTGTATTTGTTGTTTATTGTGTAAGCTGTGTGCATCATGCATAATATTCTAACCAAATGAACGACGATGACCTGTGTCTCCTAAATCAAACGCCCCTGTCCAATTTACTCTACTCTATGGATTATGACGAGAGAGAGATTATTATTACAATTTATTTCACCTTCCGCTATCAAAAAACAAACAACCAACAATTTACTGTACACTATACAAAAACAAGCAAGGCAAAATATTAGCAATTGTCGGCAAAAGAAACAAAAAATAACATGAAATTATTTGCATAATTTTATTTTCTGTAGTCACATTTTGAATCATTTCCCTCTCTCAAAAATCTCAGAGTAAAATGTGCATACAAGATAATCTGTCAAAACTAAAAAGAGTTTACTATTATACAGAGAGAGAGAGAGAGAGAGAGAGAGAAAAGGGTTCTGGTTTCTGAGCAAAATGTCTATACAATCTACTTGCATGCACGTACAATTTCATCAAAACAAAAAAAAAACTGAAAGAGCATGACTACTGACTGATTAAGAGTACGTACAACAAAGGCACGTTTGACAATTATGATTGCAATTATTACCTTTGTACTTTGTAGGTGTATACATATTGTTGCATAAATGTTGCGAATATGAAATCCTAGTTAAATTCAGTGTATATAGTAAATGTATACATATAACATGCACAAGTTACAGCATGTACGTATGAGTAGTAGACAAAAAAACAAGCTTCCACCATAACTGTTTCCTTTCAATAAAACTATAATTACAGAAGCAAAAAAATACTAGTCTAATCTTAATCCATTAATGAAGAATATTCTACTAACTGAAATTGCGAGGAAAAATTTACAACAGTCAAAAAAATGTAATAAGATTCATTCCAGTGTATTTAACATATTGTACACCTTATTGATGTTTAACTTAAAATATACGAATGAGAAAAAGAGAAGTGCGTTCAACAAAATGTAATATCTTGTAAACAAAACAATTAGAATAATTTGTGGAAAAAACAATTAGGTAGCCAAGTATCGAGATTTTGGTAGGCGAGAGTTTTTTGGATGTGATATATTATCAATAGTGATATATGAGTCCAAGTTGAAAAGATGTGTGTGGTTGATCTGTATGATCCCCCTCTTTATCTTTCATAAAAATTGTGTTGAGAAAGCTCTGAAAGTGAGAGTTTCCTTCCTTCAATTCCTCGTTTCTCTCTCTCTCTCGTTCTGCGTCTCAACTCAACTGTAAAGTTCTTAACTCTTGAACCGCTCATAAACCCAACAATCATAACTTTCATATTAGGCAAGCATGTGGTACTACCGACGGTATAGACTGTGTAGGTATCTATAGATAAATTTTGTTTTTTTTCCATGATTAGCACAAGAGAGTAGAAATATTTTCATTCTTTAGCCCCCCACCCCCACCCCCTCTCCCTACTCTTTATAATTATTTCACTTAATTTAGTGACCACAAGAGTTGATATTATTTAACCCCTAAACTTTAAGCTACCGTACAACCATCATGACTCATGAGAAAAATGTATTTTATACTTTTTAATCCTTTGTTTTGAAAATTCATTGCAGTGAGTCAACCAACATTTCTTGACCAACAAGAGAGAAGGAAAGGAAATGCAAGAAGAGATTGAGAGAATGAATTTATATCAAGAGCCAAGCTAAAAACTACGACGGACTTGAAATTAAATCCTTCAACAACAACAAAAATTTTGGGGGAGGAGATAAAAACCAAGGAAAAAGAAGAAAAGCTTTTAAATTGCTGGGTTTTTCTTTTTCTTCTTTTCTTGTTGGAGAATGGGATTTCTATTTGAAGATAGAAAGTTGAGTCGACGACCACAATTGTTGGGTTTATTGATTTTATTGACGTTGGGGATGTGTGAGCTTGCAGCATGTGACAAGATCCTCATTCTACATCCGCTCTATTCTGGGTCACACGTTTTAACATTGAGTACGGTGGCTGAGTCATTGACACAACGTGGTCATCAAATCCACATTGTCAGATGGAAGGACTCTCACACATTTCCCGCTCATAATAATCCCAATATAACTACCACAACCCTTGCAATGGACAATAGTTTAGGAAAACATGCATTCCTCACCAAGGAGAAACAGGCTGCTTTTCAAGTACAGTACAGTTTTACCTCAATATTTACTGTTTACCTATGTGGACATTATTATTTTAAAATATTATCAAAGATGAATACCAACAATTAAAATATCATTTTTGTATTTTAGGTGCCATTTGACATTCTCTGGAATTCTGGTAAGTCTCCAAAAAAATTTAGAAACTAGTAATTTGTAAAAGTACTTGGGTAATTATTTTAAATTGGAATAAAGTCTTATTGATTGAATTGGCATAATAATTGCAGGGCTAAGTGCCAAGGCAGTATTTGAATCCTATCAGGCATTTCCCCTGATGGGAGCACATTGTGAGACAATGTTGAGTAATAAAAGACTTGTGAATGACCTAAGAAGAGAGAAATATGACCTTGCAATAATTGACATTTTATACAACGAGTGTGGATTGGCATTATTACATCATTTAAGAATACCAACCGTTGGATATTGGGCTTTTCCATTTGCTTCAGGAGAGGCAGACTATACGACAGCTTTTTTACCCTCATCCCATATACCGGCATTCCTCTCAAAATTGTCTCATGACATGAACTTTTGGGATCGAGTTTACAATACCATTATGAAGGCAGGGAGTCATGTCATCATGTGGATTCATTGTAATATTATTCACAATGCTGTTCAAAAATATTTCCCAGATACACCTCATCCCTTCTTCCTTCTCAAAGGTATTTTGTAAACACCAATTCATCTCCATTCAAATTCTTTATATAATTATCTCCCAAAATGTAGTTGTTATTTACAGTTTGTACATTTTTCTATAATCTAAAGATATTAATGGGATGCTCATCAATACGGACTATGCTCTGGACTATCCACGACTCTTACCTCCCTCATTTATCAATGTTGGAGGAATGCAAATCCGAAAACCCCGAGCGTTACCAAAGGTAAGATCAATTATTAAATACAGTCAACATATCCGCTTAAGGAACCTTAGAGAGGAGAGGAACAAGGATAATATTGCCGATTTTTGGACAATGTACTATCTATTTGTAGGAAATTGAAGAATGGATGGAAAGTTCAGGGGATGATGGAGTCATTCTATTCACCATGGGCTTTATTTTCAACCCAAAAATTGTTCCAAAGGAACTTATAAATGCTTTCAGTAAGTGTATCTATTTAAAAATGATTAATACGGTTGGATATAGTACTAATAAATTATTTATTTATATTTTAAAGTGTCAGCCTTTGGACGACTTCCACAAAAGATCCTCATGAAATTTGATGGTCATATAGACTACATTCCTCCTAATGTCAAAGTTCTCGATTGGATTCCTCAGCAAGATGTTTTAGGTATAAAAATATTCTCCCTACCTAATATAATTATTATTTACCTAATTGTCAAAATAAAAAAAATTATGGAAATATTAGCTCACCACAAGACGAAGGTTTTCCTGACACACTGTGGTCTGCACGGAGTGATGGAGGTATGATTATTTGTCTTAATTTGAGACAATTTCTTTGTTGTTTTTCTTTTTCAAAATGATTTGAACTGTAATTTTTTTGATAAATGGCAGGCAATTTACTACGGAATACCAATGGTTGGAATGCCAATTTTCATCGACCAAGGGGACGTCCTAATAAAAATGAAAGACAAAGAAATTGCAGGTATTATAAGTACATTCAATTTTTTTAATTATTTGAATTCGTTTATTGTAACATAATTTCTACATAGCACAAAGACTAAATAAGTAATTAGTCTTTAATTATATACGTAGAAAATATTAATTTTCTTTTTTTTGTGAATTGTAGTTGGATTCAACAAAGAGAATGCAACAGCAGAAGAGATTTACGACTCTCTCCATGAAGTGTTGTACAATGGAAAATATCGACAAAATATTCAGAAATTATCAATTCTCATGAGGGATGTCCGAGAGACTCCCTTGGAGAGAGTGACTCAATTCCTAGAGTACCTGATCAGGCACAAGGGTGCTGAGCATTTAAAATTGAGTAGTCGGCACTTGAATTTCTTTGAATACTTTGCTCTGGACACTATTTTATTCCTGACAACAATTTCCATGTCCATTCTCGTCCTTCAGTTCCTCTTCTTCAAGTACTGTCTCAAGAAATATTTGTGGAAACTTGGAGGATTTTTACAAATCAAACTCTCAGTGGAAAAAGATTTACTACTGAGTGACAATCTCAACAAAGATGACAAGGCAAGCGGGTACAAATACAATGTCAAGTCTCTCTCCCCTGATTTTGTGGACAATATTTCAGATTTGTCCCAGTATACTAATAATGTCAATACCCAAAAAAATCTCAGATATTCTCAAGTATTACATCATGATGAGAGGAAGCGCCAGTGATAGCCATAAGATTTTAATCTATATATTAATGTTGAATGCAATGTATTATATTACCTGTTTGTTTTTGAAAAATATTTATTATTTTGACGAAGAACGATCATTAAAACTTGGCAAGATTCTTGCCTTTCTGAACTCAGTCAAGGGACACAATTTTGTAAATTTTATTCCAAGGGTTCATTGGCGACCATCTAAATAAAACCCCTAGTGCTCTCTCCAATGCTTTTTATGTTATATGACGCATATACGCATATATATTGCATATATGTATTATGCAAAGCATACCTACATTAACTTCTAATTAACCACCATTTAAAAAAACTCTCTCATCACTTGGCTTAAATACTTTAATTAATTCAAATAATGGCTGAGATCACAGTAGGGACCTCGACATAAAATTTGCCGACACCAAATTTAAGAGATCCTGGAACAGTTTTATGATGTCAAAACAGGGTATTTCTATAATGTTTATAATTCATAAGTTTTTACTTTGGGCTTAATTAGGTATGTACAAAAGTATTCATTATTTTCAATTGTTTATTCTTCTTAGCATGTTAAATGTATCCTCATGTATGTTAATTCAAAAAATACAAAATTGGCCATTTTCGAACTATAAGAGTAAACAATTGAAAACTTTACTTTTGAGTAGCATTAAATAAATAAGATTTATAATTTATGTTATTTTACTCAAAATTGTTCACAAATCATATTGTGACAAATGAATCATTTTACTTACTTTTAGAGATCAAATTGTCATGCAGCTTTCCACAATTCTTGTGACCAGCACCACCAGAACAATGATAGAAATTAATGACTGGTTACATAAAGTCAATCCACTAGAGTGAAATTAAAATAACGAAATATCCACAAAAATTGAAAAAGTCGAGAAAAAAAACAAAAGTTGACTTTGATTCCCCTCCAAATCAAGGAAGAATCTTTTTAGTTTTATTTTACGCCAACAAAAAGGATAGTTAAAAAAGTAAAAAACAACTCAACTTTATAATCCTACTTTATAGATTAGATACAATAATAGCTGACAATTGCAATTATTGTTCAACATAATTCTGTCTGCATCGTTAGTTTAAATTCCTCCAAAACTCGGGTTAAAACCAGTCACCTGTCAAAATGACAGCGGTGGACACCTTGACCAAATTCCATACACTGGTCATTATCCTCTCGACCTTTATATGAGTATGGGTCCTGTAACCCGACCTTTCACCTCATCCATTTAATTTTATCTTCTTAAAGCTTTTCACATCCGTGCACTTGACACAGACCCATCCGGTCAATCAGCCAGTTGAACAATGTCAAAAACATGATAAATTTTGGGAAGGTGATATGAAAAATGTGAAAAGGTCCTGAGTCATATTTCTACAACACCGGAAGTTGTTGTAAGCCAAAATTCAACGTTATTTTTATTTACTCAAACGAGACGATGTACAAGTTCTTGACACTACATAATTAAAAAGGGGATAAAGTATCCACTGAACTGGATGTCAACTGATAATAAAAATACAACACTGTCAGTGTTTTTTTTTGAGCAAACGTAATTTTGACTCTGACCTTTGCATGACGTCACTGAACTAACAATAAGAATACTAAGAGCTTGTGACAAAACGTGGAGCATTTTTTGCACAGACGAGAATTTCTTGAAAGCTTTAGACCCAGCTGGAGACTCAAAACAGCCCCAAACGGGAAGCCAAAATTTCATAGGGCCTACTGAGACTTTTTTATTTCAAACTAATGAAGGGGCCCACTACTCAGAGGTCATCTCATCAACATTTGGAAGAATGTGCTCTAGTGCTCATTGGCCATGGATCTCACTTCATGGGCTTGCCCAGAGTCTCAAGTTGGGAGTAAAACTGTCAAAAAATTGTCATCTATTCAACTCACTCGTTTCATGTCAAGATTTTTAATATTGTAATTGTTTTGCAAAGCAGATAAGGGATGATATTTTATTTTAATCACACGTGCAATTTTTACAAAAGCAAATTAATGAGGGCAGAATAAGAAAATGAGGTTTCATTCATGAGTAAAATGTAGTTTTTTTTCATTTGGTCAAATGCCTATGCCTGTGAACTTCACACATGTAAATCCTGGGACGGGCGGGCGGCCAGCTATGATTTACTCAAGTTTGAAACATTTTTCTCATTTTTATTTTATTTTGGCAGTTTTTCTACTCCTTAACTTAAGGACCTTAAGTGCCTTGGACTTTTGTCAACATTGAACTGGTGGACAGGGAGATGTATTGTTGTTTCTTGTAGCTCAAGTTGATTTCAACAAACTTTTTATCTCTGACATTGTACAGGACTATTTTGTTTTTATAAATTTGAAAACAGTTCAATTTGAACTTATGGAGAAAGCAGCAGCTATTAATACCAATGGAAAGATGGGATTTTCAATTTCAAAAACAACATTTTTGTCGGCTTTTAGTTTTGTCAGTTTTGGAGCGTTAGTGGGAGCAGGCTCAATTTACCTTTTCTATATAAAAAGTTGCCTTGAGGAACATTTTCGGATTCAGTCAGTCAGTAAGTTCTATGTTATTAAATCTGTAAGTCAAGTACAGTACTTGAACTGTTTGTATTTCATGACGTAATATTAAATTATGTACTCTTATTAATATTTTCTGATGACAGTTACAGCACAAGTTCTTGAACTACAAAAAGATGTGGAAAAGCTTAAAAAAGCTTCAACACTTCGTCAATCAAAAGGAGCTACCAAGAAAAAAAGGATACATTTTCAAGACAAATTTCCAAGTACCAAGACAAGTGATGAAGAAGAATTTGTCACTGCCACCTCTTCCGAGTCTGAGTATGATGAAGATGCTGTAATTGTTTATAGAAATGAAAATGCCAAGAGGAACCGGAAAGAACATGTGTAAGATTTTAACTTATTTCAACTTTCACACTTTATTTCAATAATGTGAATCATTCGAGTATTGTCAAAATATATACTTATACTAACCCATGTTGTTTATTTACCATGTTTTAAATGATTTTAGGATTGTTAGTCAAGAGGCAGGTGATGGAGATACTCAATCCATTCAATTTTTAACGAATATTGACAAACTTTTTGAGGGAACCTCCGTTGAACAACATAGTGCATATGTCTCTCTTAAAGCGAATGAAGATAAAGTAAGAACAATCAATTACAAATAAGTTCATAATGTTCAAATCAGCGTCCTTTGAATAATAATAACAAACTAATTCAACTTGTTGTTTTCTTTTTGTAAGTATAGCTTTCACATTTGTGCGAATTTTATTGGAGATTTGCAAAATCTACTCATAATGAGTCCGTCATGGCTGGGCAAAATCAAGACAAAGAGTCGCAGAAATTGCTTCTTGAGAATGGTAAAAAAGAGATTTTTCATCTTTATACATTATGTATTGAAGTTTTTCTATCTCTGCCTCGGACGAACAAAAAACATTTAATTTATTGTTTCTCTTGTAGCCCTTGCACATGCAGATAAGGCCCTGGCATTAAATGAAAACTCTCCTGATGCTCATAAATGGTATGCTATTGCACTTGGAAGTCTGGGATCATTTTTGAAGATCAAGGATAAAATTGAAAATGGTTATGTTTTCAAGCAGCAGTAAGTAGACTAAAAAGAATTTTTCATTACCAATGTGAGTACGACCGATTGATTCTTTTCGTGTCTTTGATTTCTCAGTATTGACCTTGCAATAGTTTTAAACCCCAAAGATGCGTCACTACATCACCTTCTCGGTAGATTTTGTTTTGAAGTTGCTACTTTGTCGTGGGTTGAAAGAAAAATGGCTTCAGGTGAAATAAATAAAACTAAATAAATAGTATAAATACAGTATGTTTGTGTAGGTTAAGTAAGTGGAACCGTATTAATATTTTGTTGGGATGACATTATTCAGCCTTATTCTCAGCTCCACCAACATCCACTGTTCAGGAGGCTTTAGATCATTTTCTTGAAGCAGAACGTATTGGAAAACCTTTTATTGACAACCGTTTGTATATTGGTAGATGCTATATATCAATGAATGATGTGTACAAAGCAGCTCATTGGTTAAATTTGGCAGCCGCAATTAATCCAATAACGTCAAATGTAAGTCTTAAAAAACTATTTTAAACACACTGGAATAATTGTTTGTTTATGAGCATATCAAAATTTAAAGATAATTAGTTTCTAATCAAATGTTTCTATGTTTTCTGTCATGTAGGACAAAAGTTCTCGACAGTTAGTGATGGAATTACTGCCAAAATATGAGAAATACTTGGCCTCCTCCTGATATTTACTCCGCTTAGTTCTTTCTACGCATCGCAAAAGAAAGCTCTAAGCCAATGGTACTTTATTGTACCTTTATCATCACACAAAAGTAAATCAATCGAGTCAAGAAAATAAATCGTAAAATCATACCGAATTTCCTTTTAAGTAATAAGATCAATTTATTATGTAATTTTAACTCATTGAATGAAGGTGCTACAGAACAAGTGAAACAATATGCTCAACTTTTTTTAACTATAAAGAGTTTTTAGTACTTGAGTATACTTAATAATTATGCACATTACTACTTATTTATTGTGACATGAGAAATTTTAAATGGAGTGGGAAAACAAAGTATCTCTACAATATTTCATAGTTTCAAAAATCAAATAAATCTTATCAGTACTGAGTTACAGTACTGACTCTTATTTTAAACTCTAAACCTATAGTTGTTCAACTTTTCTAACTACATTTTGTGATTTTATGGACATTCCACTCAAAGTTTAAGAAACCACATGGACTTGAGCTTTTCAAAACAATGTTGTGACTTTATTATTTGTAACTATTTTTTGTAGATTTTATAGAAAGCTGATAACCAAAAATGTTTATGATCCTGTCAAAGGAAATTAAATGATTTTCCGAGCATAATATTTAATTGTGTTTTGATTTTATGGTACTGGAATGTTTATAGCACAATAAAGGCGTTTGATTTATTTTTCTTCGCAAATACAAAACAAAAAAAAGTTTTATAAACCCCATTTTTTGAAAGCCAGTACATACTCTCATATCTTTCCAAATCATGAACTCCTGTCTAGTTAGCTTAAGAAACCATCTACGATCCTCTTAGTAATTTAATGATCTCATTAATAGGCTGACAAATATTTCACAGAAATGTCCTGTATCCATACAAAGAATGATGACCCTTGTTGACACATTTTCTTCTATAAATAGAGGTCCTGTCAACCCCTCTCTATACACCCTTATATATGCATGGAAGTGTCACGTCTGTGGGAAGGTATAGGTTCATATTATTATATAACTTTGATTTGCTCTGGCTGCGTACAAAGGATACAGAAAAGAATTTGCTACGATACGGCTGACTCGGTGGAGAACCGAGTCAGTGCCGAAAAAAAGGACGGGTAGCAAGCAGAGACAGTTTTTGCTCATCCGAGTTTTTGTCTTTGTGTTCTCTTCCTTAGATATAGCGCCCATCAGCTTCCCGGTTTCCGGAAGCAGGACGGTAGGGATAAGGTGGAATCAAAAATTGTTATAGAGGTAAGTTGAAACATTTTTACTCCTCTTCGTTGTTTGGTTGTGACATTTATATATAAAGTACATACAGATAGATATAGGAGGAAAAGAATGAATGAAATGTGTTTTTTTTCTATACCCAATGACTTTTATATGACAGTTGATAGGACTGTATACACGACTGTACATTCCCCTCTGTAATAGTCCAAAAAAAAGATAACACGTTCAGTTTTTTAATGATAACCCTCATCTCATTTCAAAGGAGTAAAACTTGTTGGCCTTTGTGTGTGCTGATTGTTGGTATCTAAGTATCTATGCTCTTCAAGCCAAGCCAGTCGAATTTTTAGTCAGCGGCAGAGTAGAAGTATACTTTGTGCATGGTTTTACATCCATGCCAAAAAATAATTCACTTCGTAATTAAATTATAAATACTCTTAATATAATATTATGTACAGTGTGCTCTGTCAATTGTTTTACAAAAAAACAATTTTATCTCTTTGTTGTTGACTGAGTATCAATTATTTTGTACCTGCAGGCCAGGACTCTAAAATAGGGAGAGAAAATTAAATATACATAGAACTATATATTATATTAGTTGTGATTTTGATAAATACAAAGATTTATAAGCGTATTTATAATATTGTGATTAGATAATTTTACAGTGGTGAAATGTAATTTTTAATACTCAAAAAATACAGCTTCCAAATTGTGACACAATCTATAGGAACATAATTAGGGCTTTTGTGAAAATTCTCACTCAACAGTTTTTCTCTTTTACATTTGAAGATGATCAAAACTAACATTATTCACAATCATCATTATACTTATTATGAAATCTGAAAGGAGAGTGTTGCCGTTTTTCAATGTGCTTCCTGATTCCTGATAATTATTTTGTTTGTCATTTTCTACTACAAAGAATGTCAATTAAGAACTACTTCAACGTGGTCATTTTGTGCTGCGATAGTTAATTAATTACAGGTTAGTCAAATTTTGATTCGCTATTTTTACTAAAATAAATATGGTAAACATGATTAATTTCAAATGCTTCACATCACATCATTGAAAAATGCAATGACAAAGTAGTTTTAGTTTGGCAAGAATAAATTTTTTATTGCTTTTTTTGCAAGTGCGTAAAGTTGTATACTTTGAAAAGTATGTTTTTATGACTAAGTGACTTCACTCTTTTGACTTAATTGTTGTTTACTTTTTTTCTTAGGACGACGACAACAAAGTAACGAAACATATATTCTTCTGTCAGTCCATCAATTATAAAATACTGTTCAATCAACAGTCAATTTGATCATGCTACGATGTCTGAAAGGTGTCCTATTTGTTTTTCTGTGGTATTCTTCTATTTTTTGGAGGTATTTCTTTGACATAAATACTTAATTGTTCTTATGAATATCTTATACCATTATAAATATAAACTCTTCATAATAATTATTTGTACTATTTTCTTGTGTAATTTTTCAGCCTATTCTTTATTTACTGTCCACTCATTCCATTGGTCTTCATAAATAGAGGATTATTTCGTAAATGTATGGACATAATTCTGTCCTGTTGGGAGATGTATCCAGCTGTAAGTTCTTTGGCTTTTTGAAAAACATTAAAACATACAAAGGATTCTGAAACTACTACATAAGTTAACTTAAGTACATATGATAATAGCATTTGTCTTTTTCTTTCGTATGTCAAATAAGAAGGAGCATGTTTATAAGGAATCAGTTTAATTTGCTATTATTGTTCTTTGAATGTGAGTACAGACTCATGAGAACGTGGAATTTAATAGCCTTTTATGTCTACTTGATGTAGGCTCTCTCTAGTCTTCTTCTGGAGATAATAGATTAATGTGATTAATATCAAATGTTTACTTGGAGAAATGTAGCATGTATGTTTTGTAAGACTTTTTCTATTATATTATCTATTAACTACCTCATTGATGTAGGTATGAATGTATTAGTATACATTGTATATAGACCGTAAATAAATGTACAAAAATAGGTCGCAGTCGTACATACAATGAAAGACAATATTATGGAGTGTGTAGTAATATAGTCAAATGTAAGGATAAACCTATAGATTCGAGTTCGGTCTTTTACTTCTTCTCTAGTTCCGTTCTTTGCCCTTGTCGAATCGGTTTTATTATCTTCTGTGATTATTATTATGATGATCGAGCTGAGAGAGTACTTACTTTAGAGGGGGAAGAGCTGCCAAAACTTTTATTAGCACTGAAAACAGTTCACAAGTATTGCACATGCAAGAAAGTAGGCACTCTAGAATATAGTACTATCACCTACTGTACTTATTTTGTAGTGCTTCATGGTATATTCATAGTATGAATTTCACACTACTACTTTTACTATAATACTCTCACTCCACACAAAAAATCAGGTGCTATTTTTGTGATGCTAGTACGCTTGGTTACATAATGCGTGCAAAATATAACACACGGCAGAGTACATGCAGTATATGCAAATTGAATTAATGCTATGGATATGTACATTACGTGTTGTTGAATTTTTTCTAGTCTAAAGAAATTCAAGACCAGGGAAATACTTATAGTGTCAGGTCATTTCTGAGGTCGCGATGCTGATAATGATTTAAAATACGGATATCTTTAACCTTTGTGCTCTTACATAAGAATTTTGCATGACACTCCATATAGGCAAAATTAGAATTTTCCAGTCATTATTTTATTTTTATTCGTATGGACAGTTACAGGCTAGCAAACATTTTCTGTCAGAATAGGAAAAAAGCGAGGCACGAGTGATGGATTACATGGACACATTCATACCATACCCGTATGTTCTAGGTGCATTTTTTACTATCACCTTTGCCCTATTTTCATTCCAATTTAATCATTTCTATCGATTTTTTGTCCTATTCCTTTTTTTCGAATTTATGTCTCGTAAACATTTCACTGTGGTACTCAAGTACTCGTACGAAAGTCCCAAAAGTGACCATTTGTAGACTTTTAAGATTTTAATATTGCGGGATTAGCCTACATTAATGTTATGTACTAGATCAAAATTTTGACCAATGGTTTCTGCAACTTATATCTCAATGAGTCAGTATATAGGGTAGCCTGGCTACATTACAGGAATCTGTCAATGAGATTGCACTTTCGCTGTAAGTAGAAGAAGACAAATGCAATGGCTTGTAAATTGTCGTACAATTGTTGTACATATTAATGGGTAGTTTTAAAAGAAATGACCGAAAAAATGACGAGGGTTTTTTTCTCATTTTACACAATCTGTGTTTGATCGTTTTAAGGTTTTACTGGAACTCTTAATTGGCTGTCGTGTGTATATATCCGGAGATCATATGAGCCCAGAAGACAGTGCAATTCTCCTCATGAATCACCGTTAGTATTCTATTTCTGTAATATTAAATTCATTGTAGTCCCAAATTTCTCATGAATGTACAATAATTCTTTATAATTTTCTCTAGGTAATCGCCTGGATTGGTTTTTTCTTTGGGCTTGTCTTCTTCATGGTACTAAGCCTCCTGCTCATCGTTCAAAGTTTGTTCTAAAATCGGACGTTAGACTCATTCCTGGAATTGGTTGGGGTCTGCAGCTTGCTGGATTTCTTTTTATTCATAGAAACTGGACAAAAGATAAAGAGCTTCTTAAACGATCGCTTGACTATTTTAAAGACCTTAATAATAAATATCAGGTATAGTTTTTCACAAGTATACAATGTCTAAGTAACTGATTTTTCATAAATCACACTAATGATTTCATTCTGTGTTTGTTTTTTAGATTTTGATATTTGCGGAAGGAACTGATCTGACCCCAGAATCAAGAGAAAAAAGCACTGCTTTTGCCGTGAAGAATGGATTACAGCCCTACGAATTTGTTTTACATCCAAGAACAACTGGATTCACTTTCTTAGTTCAACATATGAAACAAAGTAATATGTGATTATTGAACTTTTGACAAATGACTCAATCAATCTTCTCAACCTTAACTAACCTAATTTTTCTAAAATTGATTTTCTATTTTAGATAAACAGCTGGATGCAGTGTATGATTTGACAATTGCGTATCCACTTGTAAGTTAATTTAAAATTAAATGCGCATTTATCTGAAGTAAATGGAATTGAAAAAATTCGCGCCCTTTTTTATGACAGAAATTAAAAAGTTGCTAATTTAATCATTATGAACAGGATAATTCTTATATTGTTATGGATGATGGCTCACTATG
>JAQIVZ010001853.1:0-26753 GCA_034700945.1 Arrhopalites spinosus
ATAAGTTCTAATTGTAATGTTGTTTGATGAATGATGATGTTAAAGCATAAATAAACTGAATTTGTTTACTATAATTGACGAAAAAGTACACCGAAATTATTTTTTGCATGAAGAAGTTATTTTGGCGGAAAGAAATTGTGGACCGGATATTTTGACTGGTCATCCGGTCCAAAAACCGAAAATACCGGATATTGGGGTCTCGGGACCTGGCAACCCTAGATACATGACTTGAGGCCCTCAAGTTGACGGTCCAATGCGCTACAAGGCATCATGAGCCTATACTTCCTTTCCCCAACGCACCTCAAGAAAAATAAAAATTTCTGTTCTTGGCTCTGAGCGTGAGCGTTAAACCGACTTAAAAAACTCCCTGTACATAAGTTCCAAAAGAGAAACCCCAAGCTCATTTCAAATTTCAACACCATTTGCACCGTCCTCTTTCTTCCTCTCCCTCATATAAAATCAATACATCTCAGTCCTGTCCTAAAAATTTAGAAATGCAATTCTACAAAAAAAAACTGGAAAAAGAAAATGGAAAGATGAAGAAAACCAAGAGAAAATTTTTGGAACTTGATCGATGCTCCTCATGCAATGATTTCACAAGGGAGTCTAGACGCTTTAACTTTTTTTCTTTTTTTTTTTAAAAAAAGGAGAAGCCTCAGCTTGTCAGGAAAAACACAAAGGTACATGACTCGTGCTCAACTAATCACTACTTGAAAATTGGGAACACTAGCAAGCAAAGACAATGAAGCAACGATATAAAATAGCTTTAAGAGAGCACATCCACCATCACCACCCTTTCATCCCCTCGTGTGTTCTCATGTTCTGATCACTGGAATCCCAACAAGAAAGAGATGCAGTAACCAAAAACTTTGTGTTTGTATATGAGAGAGAGAGAGTAACTCCAATTCCCTCACACATAGGACCTTTTCCTCTCCAACTTGCTTTTGTTCATTTATTTCCACTCGATTGAGTTTATAAAATATTTGCACACACACATACACAGAGAGGGTGCGTTCAACTTGTAGATAAAAGACATAGTCACCTTTAGACCTATAAACGACCACCTCTCCCATATAACCCATATGCTTCCAAAAACTCTTCATCAAATTATACGAGACTAGAAAGAAGCCTTGAACAAAAAAAAGAGAGAAGAAAACCTTTATCAATCAACCTATTCTTAGTGATTTACAAGGAGAAAAAAAACTATAAACGTAAAATTCACAACTGAGCTTTTAAAATTTAAAAGAACAATCTTCTTCACCCTTCCTATTCCCCATTTTTACATGTATAATGTAATTTCTCGCATAATAAACTTTTCTTTTTTTCCTGTCCTTACAAAAGAACCTCACTACCTACTGTTAGAATCCGTACGCTTTTTTTTAAACAAAAGAAATATAAAAAAACGTAGAAAACATAAACACCAGCATGAAAATGTAGCTATATAATTTTGATTGGACAAGAAATGCAAACAAGGCATGTACACACATAGCTCTAAAAGTTTCTAGCACTTAATAAACATCTTCTTTTGGTACACAACACACACATATGTATACATATAACTAAACTCTCTATGTATAAATCCATGTAAAACGGTAGGTTAAAACGAGGATTGATTGAAAACCTTACATATTACATACAACCTTTTAAATTAAGCTTTCATCGTAAAGTATCATCAAAGGAGGGAGAGAGAGAGAGAATTCAATATAGAAGAAAATTTCATGAATGACGGAAGTCGTTGATTAGCCCTGATTACTCAAACTCAAGTAACTTCTTTACAACAAGAGAGTAGGTACATACTACATACAGTACACATACAAAAAAAATCGGATTGGCAAACGTCTTACTTGTACAGAGTAGAAAATCAGGCAGTGATCCAAGTCTACTGTACTCATATATCGTAGTGTTCTCTCTCTCTCTCTTGTAATTTTCATAACACCTACGGTAAATTACTTTTGAAACACAGACTTTTAATACATGTACAACATTAAATATAGAACCAACCACCGCATCATAAAAAAAATCCCAACATGAGTCTCAATCTTTGACGATTAATGTAATTGAAAAAATTAATTGAGCATTAAAACTTGAGTCTCCACTCCTCTCTTTCTCTCTCTTCCACTTCAACACACTCTACTTTAAACAATACGCCATGAATCATAAATCATCCACAATCCAAAATTTCCATTCAATTTATTTTTATTGTGGTGGTGTTGGGGACGAAAGCACACACAAAAAAGACCAATTTTTTAAAACCATGTCTCAAAGTCGTACACTTTGTGGCGAGACTCATCCTCAGCCAGCCTTGTCACTATTCCCCTATTTTTTCTCTTGAATAACCTAGACTATCATTTAAAACTTGTTGATACAACAAGGAACAACGATGACATTATAAACTAGGTCAAAAATATCTCTCATTCAGTCAAGTCAAGAATAATTCAATATAAACTTATTCATGTACAGTGTACAGTATATTCATTTCAAAATACAAAAAAATACTCCTTCATATTTAATCTTCCCAATATTATGTCAACTACAAAACATAATATATATAAATGTATTTACTCATAGTCTTAAATAAAAACGATTGACTATACGTAAAAAAAGCAACTAGGAGAAAGTACATGACCCATGATAATTATTTAAATACATATATATCTTGATTCACTCAAGATGTACACAAAAATAGAAGAAATATTTAAACTGACTGTGTCCAATTTGAACAGGCACTCAAGGAAATCTCTCAAGACGTCGAGATATAACAGGAGGAGAAACATGTCAAAAAAAACCCCGAGAACCCGAGAGGGCTCAATGAACCATGAGGCTCATCTGGCTGAATTCAAATAAAACTTAAAACGTGAATAATGGGGTGACTTCTTTTTTTTCTTTCTTTTTTCCTGCCCAATTTCTACAATGTCTACTGAAAAAAATTCCTTCTCTCTCTCTCTCTGAGGATATATAAAATCCTTTCATCTCTACTCAACTCAGTTGCCGTAAAACAGAAACCTAATTTACTATTTCTCATTGCTCAATCCACCAAATATATATAGTTTCTTAATACATAAACTTCAAACCTAAACAAGAAGAAGGAGCCCATATATTTTGTAAATACATCACATCATCATGGTCGTCATCAACATGATCCCTTGATGCCATACCGATACAAACGTGGAGTACATAGTAAAAAAATATATTATAATAACTAAACTATAAGAAACATTGACGTGGCCCTTTTTTTCTCTCGTCAACTCTATAGTTACTTACTACCTCTTGTAATCTCCTCTTTAAATTCTACCTTCTTCTTGGGGTATAAAGTTCCGCCATGCAAAAAGGAGGATCTTCTTAATAGGACTCAAGTCATGCGAAAAATCAACGCTCTGCACTAAATCCTACAGCCAAAAAAAGAATTTTACTTGTATTATCATACTGACTAGATAGATATAATGTGTAGATAGTTCTCAACTTCCACCAAAGACTTTTTTGAGAGAGAGAGGAGGAGGAGGAGGAGGAATCTCTTGTTTCCATATAAAGAATGTATCTCTACTACACAACCCTCTAACCATTAAAGATTGTTTACTTTTGGAAAAAAACTTTTGCAAGTCAAGAAAGAAGAAATCAGTATCATATTTTTATTATTATGTAGAACAACAAGAAGTAAAAAAAAATTGTCTACCATAACTATAGATAGCTCATAAAATATTACAAGGGAGAGTAAATATTATAAGATATTTCATTCTTGATATTATATTATAACCATGTTATACAAAGACTAAATACATGACAAAGAAAAATAAACAATCCGTTAGTCCTTCCAAGCCCCCTCCCCTCTCTTCTATAAACTACACAAACACACAATACCAAAGTACCAAATGATTGCTGCATAAATACACAAACTTTAAAGAGCACAGAAGGACTGTAGGGTAATGCAACATTTCATAAGATAAAATAAAATTTTCAAACCCATCAAAAAAAATCTCCTTTTTATGTAATAATAAAAAATGTCTAAAAAGTTACAAAGGAAGAAACAACTAGAGAGAGAGAGTGAGTGAGTCAAGACATGAACATTTTATTACTTTGAAATAAAAATTAAGAAAGACTCCCGTCATTGATCATCAAGCCGGCAAGGAAATGATGAAAGAGAGAGAGAACAAACAAGAGAGATCACACACTATTACTTTTCTATTGAATTTCACATTGTTTTTGTTCCTTAAATTACTTTACAGTTAAGCATCTTTTTCTTGTTATGATCCTTCCACTCATCTGTTGTTTACGACATTTAAAAAAAAACTTTGATTACTTGTATTCATCTTTAAGTATATGGCTACACGCTTACACATAATGTACAAAACTGTTTATTTTCTCATACATCATACAAATATGTTAATACTTGTCCCTCCATTTTGTGCCATGAAGCATCCTCCTTGTCAAAGTAATAATAAGAAATTTGATTTACATCAAACAAAAGTACCAATAAAATGGAATAAATTAAACAAGTATTGTCAGGCTAGACTTAAAATTATTTAAGGTATTCGTTAGACCATCCCATCAAAGTATTTACTATGATTCCAATTTTCATGTTACCATCTCCTTGTCATTTTTACCAAAAAGACGCTACACAATAGCTTACATATAAATGTAAGCTTAGAGGATATTCATTCCTTCTTAAGAAATAAGATGTATATTTTAATAGAGGGAACAAGTGTAGCTTTCTCTCAACTCCTTAATTTCAGTCATGGAGTCTAAGATCTATTAGACCAAACGAAAACGACCGTCCCCTTTAGGAGGACAACCAATGAACAACAACAAATTCTACAAATCAAACAGGTAAACCTTCTCTTGGCAATCCATTCCACAGAGAGAGAGAGATAGAGAGAGTCTATGCTTAGTAATCATAATCATAGACTCTCTTGACTACTTTCATTTAATTTACAAGTATGGGAGAATGTATTTGAACATTAAATTCTCATACATTTCTGGACGTAGAAAATATCAAGTCCCATGTTGGAGAGACTTTCTCTCTCTCTCTCTCTCTCTCTGCCCAAAGTCAATAAAGGTTAATGACAAAGTTTGTTTTAGCTCAAAGACAGCTGTAGTACATGGGTACGAGACCAATTATTTAACTTTTTTTATACTTTTTTGTGTACAAAATTTCCTGCAATATATTTATTTAGTATTAAAACTACGACTACTATCCTTCCCCCTTTAATGAAGGAAGGGAAGGGAGAAAGAGAGACTTTGACTGGGAGCAGACTTTCGTTATTTTCTACATTAATTGCTCCCCAAGACCAAGACTACATGTTACATATGCTACACAGCAGTAAATACTGTATGACTATGACACAACCCAAAGTTCAATTTTTGAATCCATCTCCTTATTAAATAATCAGCTTGGAAATTCGATCATCAAAAATCATCCTTTAATTATAAAAGACGAGAGAGAGAAAGAGAAATAGAGAGAGTGTGTGTGTTTATATATACACATCATATACAGTACATCTGTAGAATTTGTTCGATAGTCCAATCAAGCCGATGAAATTTCATATCTTTTCTCCCCCTACCCAAAGTTTAATTGACAGTAAAGAAATGTTCCACACACACACACACACACGTGTGTGTGTCCAAGTAATTGCATACAAACTACTTAATTAAATAGTAAATATCCCAAACGAAAGGTTACCTTAGTGTGTATGTGTATTATTACAAATTAAATGAACGGAATTTAAAAATTGATGAGAAAAGAAAAAAGGGGAGCATCTTATGACTATAAAATATTAAATACAGAACATGTCTATAGTTCAGTTTAGTATTTTTATATTTGAACACATTAAAAAGCGAAACTTATATTGCCAAACTTATATTTTATATATTTAATAATTTATATACACACACTCTCTCTCTTCCCTGTCTACAAGTTTTCTCTACAAGTGAAAGTGTATACACAACAACAAACAAGTTTAAACTCACACAGACATAACTTAAACATTATTATTTTTTCTTCTCCCGGTGAAAGTAAACTCAGAGAGAGAGAGAGAAAGCCCAAGATGGATCAAGGAAGATTGGATTTGAAAGAGGAAAAATATTCTAAAGCTTTACATTTAACAATTTAGAGACAACAACATACTTCTAACCTAAAACCTACATTGTACCTTTGGCTAAAGTAAACGAAAGAAAGTGCAGAAAGGATACCAACAGAACACAGATGAGTGTTTGAGGTAGCACACTTTATTTTGACACACACACACTACGCTACCTTATTCCCTTCAAACTAAGTTTTAGATTACACTTTTTGGTTCCATCACATGAACCTTTACCTACTTCTCTTCCCGTTGAGAGACTCACTTAACAATTGCACTACACCATTCTCAAACTTTCGACCTTTCTCTCCTCCCCCCCTCTCTTCCATGTAAAGGAATGGTTAGATTTAGATGTACATACTACAACATTTTTCAAACAGTGTAAGTACAATGTACAATCTTCTCGCTCTCTCTGTGTACTGCTGAAGGCTATTATAACTTGGATATATAGTTCCTGTCGTATTTTGTAGTCTTGTAGAAATAAATTGACTGATAGAAAAGAATCACAAGGCACAACATTTGTGGACAACCTCATTCATTCAGTCACCATCTAGAAATTGTTTAATTCCAACTCTTCCCATACACAGCAGGCAGGCAAACACAACCAATTCACCCAATGATGGTCACACCAATCACATTTAAAATGATTCCATGAAATCCAGTGGAGAATGGAAGACTGGAAGTATTTCTATGGGTTCGTATACTTTGTATCAAAACAAAAAAGAAGGTTAAATATAAAAACATAAAGATTAGTGTATTTCTCCTTCATGTTTAAAAAGTAACTTTAATTTCTGATTTTGTTTCTCCTGTTATTAATGTTTATGATTCTATTGTGTTGGCGACGTTCAAGAGTGAGTATGGAGCACAGATTATGGTGACTCAATTTTCCCTGCCCTTGAGATGCATTTGCTTTAATAACATCAAGACATTGGCGTAGCATGGTACAACCAACGGACAGATTCACTCTTTCCTACAAACTTGGAGCGATGAAGATCTACAGAGAGAGAGGAATAGAAAAACTTGGATATAGTCTCACACTAGTTAAGTAAGGCATGGCACATGGCATCAAGTGAAAGTTTTTCAACCCACTACACTTGGCTCATAAACCAAGAATCACAACACTCCCCTTCCTCCTCTCCTCTATCCTTCTCTGTCTTAACAACTTTTGAAGGAAAAAGGAAAGATTAGTTGTGAACTAAACTATGGTTTTCTAATCTCATTTTATCAGCGTCTCATTTACCGTCACCCATTTTATGCATGCACCACCGCCGTCTCATCCTCATCTGTACAATATTGTACAACATGTTTCTAGATCCCAAACTCAAATACTTCGATGACTTTGAAATGACGATGAGGAAAACCCTTCATTTTCTTCATTTGATTTTTTGGTAAACCTCATATATGAGTTTCTATGAGGAGAGAGACTACTGCCAAAAATATGTTCCTACGCCTTTCCTTTACCACATCTCACTCTCCACGGAACAGGGAGAAGGAGACGAAGAGACGAAGAAGAAGAAGGAGAAAAAAATGGGGGGGGGGGAAAGCAAGTCACCTATATATTATTACACTAGTTATGCTCTCCATCCCTTCTCTCCTTGACTTTCTTATCTTGTGACAATACATATCTTCAACGTTATAAATTTTCATGTCCAGAGAGTGACAGCGTCGAGTGACAATGCTATTTTCGTCGAAAGAATACCAATGCGATAAAGACTCTCACCATGACTTGAATCCATCTTTTCTTAGCCAACCTCAGTCATCTTTCTCTAGACACACACACACCGTCCAACGTTTAGATCCTGTCATTGTCGTTGATTCTTTCACAAAAAGGCTTACCATTTCATGACTTTCTTTACGTTGAATACACCTCTCAAAATACAACTCGACACACATAAGTTTCTCAAGTACTAGAATGAAGCCGACATCAAAAAACTAACATACACAAGACAGAAAAGACTGGCGAGTTTTTTTTGAGAGGAGAGACTAAAGGTCTCACTTTTTTTATACACACAACTTTCTTCTTATTTTTTTTTGCCAACAACTTTGATCTTAAGTCCCCTGTAGATTTTTTTAAAAAAAGTATATAGACTGATATAAAAATGTGTACATGTATGAACTGCAAGAAAAATAAACCCTCCTGACATTACAACATTTTTGACTATAAACTCATAAAATACATAGTCTCTCTATTACGTCATACTGTACAAGGATTGTTATACATGTGTGTCATTTATATAGGAGAGCATTCAGAGAAAAATAAGAAAAAGTCCCTTTGGCTAACTTACTTTACTTCTTTCATTCATGATGATAACATGCTTTTTTAGCAACCTTGTCCTTTCCAGCACATTTTTTATTTTACCGTGCCATGCATACTCAAACACAACTAAGACTAAGTATGAGATGTAGAAAAAAGAGTCACTACGTATCTTTTTATAAAAATTGAGTTCCTTCCCGGACCTCCACACACACACCATACCTATATATATATAGATATGAGCATGAAGCCTGTCACTTCCTTTTTTTTGGCGTCATTGCCTTTTTGCCAAATGAAACTTCCCTGTCACTTGTACAAGCGGTACACATTCTTTTTCCAAAACTATTTACGCTTCTATGCGTGTACCTGTCCATTATTACTGGGCGTTTGCTCATGTTCTAAAACCCTTCCCTTTTCTCTCTCTCTCTCTTGCAATGACGATCCTCATACAAATATATGAGTCAAGTGATATAGCAAATTTACCAATTCAAAATCTAAAACTTCACACAAGTTTGACTCATAAAAAAAGAAGACCAAAATCTTGGAATTCTACAGGAAGAGAGAAATACAGATAGAAAAAAAAACAAGTTTCCTTCGTATCAAATTAAACTGAAGAATACAAAAACTCATTGTTATATGTATAGAGACTCGTATATCTTACATATATTAAATTATGGGTAAACTACAGGAAAGGACGATCACATAAAAAAAGCTCAAGTGATTCCATGCATGCATTCCATAGAAAAAAGAATCTTTTTCTTCCCTTCCTTTTTGTACTCAGCCACAATGAATACTTATACAGAAAAACGAGATCAGATCACGAACAGAGTACCAAAAAAAAATCTCATTGGGATGACCATATGATACCAATGAAGACCCCCATATAACAACACTTGCAAAATTTAAAGTATGTCATCTATACTTTACAGATAGTATATGTATGTACTACATACTATGTAGTATTAGCAATACAAAAAAAGATGAATGTTAATTTAGAGTACAGGCGGATATATCAGAATATCACCCCCTCCAGAAAATTATAACGATAACATGCTTTATATATATAATTGATTGATACTAAATAATATCAAAGATATATAACATTAAGTGCATAATCCATGTCACAGTTTGATTCCACAAGACCAAAGTCAAGATAAAGAGAGAGAGAGTTTTTTGTTAGACTTGCACAAGGCTGTAGCAGAAAAAGGCGCAACGAAAAAAAACCATAAAACATGACTTATTTTTCTAGATCTCTCTCTACAATTCCGCTTGACTCGAAAAAATTCACCCAGCCTGTTACTCGGAACAACAGAGTCCCATCTTTATCTCATCTCACGTGCCCCACCACCACCACCAAAAACTCTAATAGAAATTCTTCACTTCAAATGAAGCATGTTGAGAATGAAAGAAGTCTAAAGTGAGAAAAAATTTCTATTAGAGAACATGGACAGGAGGAGAGTAGTGAGTAGTCGTCGTCGTCGTCGTAGTAGAGTAAAATTGAGAGTCAAAAAGAAGAAGAAGAAGAGAGAGATCTCATCCACATCACATTTCAAGTGAAGCTCACACACGCGGTGTACCAGAATCGTCATGAGTACAGCAGGATACCATTGAACAGAGAATTTATTCTCGTCGTCAACAGATTCCATCTACATATCTGTACACATACACATACAATGCAATGCTCTATAATCATTATTTTGTTGCAATTTCTGTGTGGTAGTAGGCGTGCTCTCAAATGCACACACAAGAATAAAAATACATACCCAATTCAATATGTAACAGACTACAAACAAACACGAAACAACAATGGAGTCTACACATAACACACAAAACTATTGCCATTTTACCAGCCGAAAAATTTCACAAGCCAAAAAATATATCTATACGTATATATCTGTCTTACTAAAGTTACATTATCGTGTAGGTAATGCCAATGAATGAACAGAGAGTTGAGTCAAGTATATGTAGAATGGAGAGAGAGAGACCTCATTATGGCTTACGCCTATATATATATCCATACAGATGGAAGTATACGATAGGGATCGTGAGCCTTATTGGGCAAAGACACCATTCTTTAGTCCCATACACTGAACTTACATTGTAACTACACATGAAAAAAGAAGAAGAAGAAAAAAGAATGACGGGAGAATTTGTACGGCCGCCTCCCATGCCTTCCTTAGAAAATTGTAAGTAAATTCAATTGGAATATTGGTGTACAGAGCAGGGAAGAGTCGTAACCCCTCACGTGTACTCTTTTTTATTCCCTTTTTAAGAGTCTAACACAAAAGGTAAAACTGAGAAAACAAATGACTAATTAAAATTGTACACTTCAAGTGGAATTCAAAGTCCTTTCAGAAAGTATGCTAATAAATAAGAACGAATATCCTACATTATTCCCTATACTCTCCCTTCCTTCCTCTTCTCCTTCTTTTTAGTCCTCTCCTTTCTTTTTTTACAATCCTCATGGAAACAAAGCTTTAGCTTCCTTTCTCGTCTATTTTCTCTCCCTCTCTCCTTGTTCTCTCTCTCTTACAAACACTTAAAGTAAATTGTACTTTCTTGTTCTTCTGTAGCCTTTCCACCCTTGAGACCTGAGTAAATATACCAAAGACACATATTGAGCTCAAAATATCCTATTACCCGGGAGGAAGAATAACGAAAAATACAGAAAAGAGAAAAGAGGCAGAATGTATTTTAGGGGGGGAAGCTTAGGTCTTACTAACATTATACAAGAGAAAAGAAGAAGAAGAGTTGGACCGTGGGACTCTCTTCCATACACAAGATTTAGTATTAGAAAAGTTCGACTTGAATTCCCAAGCGACGCCCATTAGCAATCACATTACGAATTAGGATGACCAGGCGGCTTATGTCAGGTCCTGCTTTTCGTCTCATTCCCTTGCCTAAATAAGACAAGCGTGGTTGGGATTCTAGATCGGATTACATTTCTACAGTCTCCGCTTGAGTTTACAAAACACACACACACCTCTCCTCCCCCCACTCTCTCTGTCACTGGAAATTGTTCCACTCGTTTCAACCAACATTTCTCTACCACACAACCACCCCGGAGATAATATAATCAACAACACAGACAAAACTAAATGAGATGGAAAAGAGTCTCCAACAAGATGAGACAGAAAAAAAACAGTCCATGAGCCTCCAGCCTCCAACAATACCAAAAGAAAAAAAACAAGCCAAAAGACTCTTTACTAAATACCCAATGCCAAATGGATATACAAATACAATATACACCTATAACTCACCAGCCCAGCGTCAACTTTCACACTGTTAAAAATAATTCATTTTCCCAACAAATTTATTTCCTCAAAACTTTCTCCCATTAAAACTAAAACTAACTGATAAATTTCAAAACTATCATTTAAATCTTCCATATTTATCATTTACTCATTTAAAATCAATGTCAATTCTCAAATTTTTAAAAATATTAACATAAAAAAATATAATTTAATTGAAAACACATAAATATAATAAAATTTATCTAAAAATATGAGAAATCGTCTTTACAGTTAATTTAATGAATATGGATTTTAATTTGTAAATATTATAAAAATGATCTTATTCCTTTAAAAGTAGATTGAAAAATGTAGTAAAAATAAAGTAGAAAATTTTGTTACCAGAATTTTAAAAGTGTAGTGGAAGAAAATAAAGATAGAGTGAGGGAAGGATCAGCATGAAGCATCATTAGGAAAAGAGACGGCAGAGTGGACTAGAAAAGTACTCAAGGGAGTCACCTTTGCTACTAACCAAAGTCCTATTCTTCCTAATGATGACACACTACACTATCCTAGTGGCCTAGGTTAAATGTCTACTGTACAAAATGCAATTTTTATTTCCACTACTCTGACGACGCCCACCAAAAAAAGAGCCCAGTCTAGGAATAATAATAACAAGAGCCACCAACAAAACTTTCCATCTTAAATAGAATGCACTTCTACAAAAAAAACACCATGCATATGTACGTGTATATCTATTATACATAATGTTGAGCTCAGTCTTTCTCTCACCTGTTTCCTTTTCTCCTCTCTCTAACCATTTCTTATGGCCTCCTCCCCTTTCCATTTTTTTACTTTCTCTTTGGGAGGGATAGAGCTAATGCATACTAACACTTATCCCCACTAAACTATTTCCATCAAACCGGTTGATCCGGGGCCCTCCCCATCATCGGATTATGCATTTTCTACAACTTCTTAATAATTAAAATTCTCGACTGACTCTCCCTAAAACTCTTAGTTAAGTGACTTACTCAGTATCCCCTTTGACAAATACAACCCCAACTGTCTAAAATTCTAACCACACAAGTAGCTCCTTACAACTAAAACCATCCAAAAAACTCAAACAGACAGTCACACAAAAAGAGACAGGAAAAAAAAGTATACTCACCATTTTCAATGAAATAACTGGTCTCAGAATACCTCTCATCCGTAAATCCTGGGCGTTTTGCCTTCAAAATCTTGGTCTCCAACTTGGCCTGTAAAGACAGAAAAAAAGGAACCAAAATCAATAAACTTGTTAAAGAATGTATAATAACATCAAACAATTATTTTTTTATTTAATTTAGTTCAATTAAAAAACTGTACAATGTTGATGACTCATAATTTAATAAAAATCCTTGAACGAAAAAAAATGAATGACAAGAGTCTAGAAATGAGTTTAAAAAAGGTCAAGACTTTAGAATATAATCTCCACTCCCTCAAGACTTGTAGTACTTCTATGTAGTACAACAAATTTTGTTCTCTTTTAAGTCTTTATTGTACTTTTAATTATTTTCTCTCAAGTACATATTAATCAATGAACTATATCATGGGTCCTCTTTATTTATTGTACTACGTAGTTAATATAATGAAATATAATAATAATATACTTAAAACTTTCACATCTCTTTACAAATCCTTCACCTCTCTCATCTCCTCCTTTTTGCAATACGAGTAAATTAATAATTAATGTAAGCATATACAGTTCCTTTTATATCTTCTTGTATAAAATCTTAAAGTCCCCCCTCTCTCTCTTTCTCTTCCTCCATATCCTCAACTGACGAAAAGTTCTTGTTGGACCTCCAGACTCTAGTCTCATATTCAAAATCAGACAAAGAGATAAGCTGGCATATATTCATAATAATGATAACACTCTTTTTCACTCTCAGATTCGCACACACACACACACACACACGCCTCCTCAAAAACTCAACTATTACTCAACTAAAAGAGAAAAAAAAGTAAATCCGTAGAGGCTTCAAAGAGTCTACTCTAAGAAGAAAAAAACGAGAAAGACGTCAGAAGAAGAAGGACCTACATCAAAATATAATACTCAGCCTTTTTCTATTATCAAGACATGTTTTTATTTTTATTTTACGCAGCACTTTGAATTAAATACGCGCTATTCATTCAACTGTAGAGCCCCTTTAAGAATATATTTAACCCACCTTTTATAATGGATACTCTACACAAAAAACTTGGGACGTCCGACAGTATAAAAAAGGGTCATATAGAATTATGATTTTATTTTATTTTTTAAAAAATAAAAAAATTATTAACCATTAAATTCATACAGAAAAAAAGATGATCAGCATTTCCTTTTAATTTGTATTTAAAAAAAAAACCCCACAGCATTATCATTACTCTTGTCAAATATTGGATGGAAAAGCACTTTAATGTACATTAATATGCTCTACTCATAGTAAGAATCTTTTCATTATAGAATCTACAGTCTGCGTCATAGTATTTATGTAAATACAAGCTCTTTTCAAAAAAAAACATACTCAAAACCTATTCAAAACAATTCTACATTAACGGGAATATAATTTAACATTGTAGGTAGTACAAAAAAATCTTGTAATGTTTTATAAAATAACAAAACAGTAACCAAAATGGGAATGAATATCCCAATGCACATATAGAGCAGTACTTATTTCTTTGGTTTGATTAAACAAATGACTAAAGAGAGGGACCACAGCATAGAATCAATTTGTAGCTAAAAAGACATTTGAAATCTACTTTAATCCCTTCATTTTCTCCACACTTGTAGAAAGCTAAAGTTATCCATTTCCCCTTGGAATTCTATACTCTAAATTCAAATACAAAACCAGACATAGTAGACCAATTCACATGCTAATACAAGGATTCTAAAAGAGAGAGAGAGTCATCATGGGAACAGCATAGACCACCAAACCATAACCAAAGAGCTGATATGGAAATCTGAAGAAAGTGAGCGATAAAACAAATTAGGCATAAGACCTTTTCCTGTAATAACAATATTCCTTCTCAAGTACAAAGAACCAAAAACGAAGGCAAGATGGAAGAAGAAGAGGAGCAAAAACACTGAGTGTGTGAGTGAGTGAGAAAGAGACGTTAAAGCCAATTTTTACGTATTAGCCTAGGTTTCTCCTTTCAGTGATAACCTTTTAAGCGCCACCAAAACATTATAAACGCATAGAAAGTACGACCAAACAAATGACATATGGTTCGAAATATAAATCTAGTCTGTTTATTCTAGAGCTACTATCTAATTTAAACAACCAACCATGCCGGCTTTTTCCTTATTCCCATTTTTTCCCTCTTTATCTTTACTACTCTACATATAGACATATTCCCTTAACCCCATATAGGTAAGTCTACTTGCCTCCCAACTGTACTTTACACTAAATATATAATCTTTGGCACCACTACAATATGGCTTTTTATATTCTTATTCCTACTCTATCCCCCCTTTTATTACACAACTATCACTTGTCCCTATATTATAATACTTAACATTTTTCCTACAACGTCATCCTTTCCGCTCCTGGAAAAGTACTCTTCCGTAGAAAGCACTTTACCCAGCTATCAGTAAAGACTCCAAAGATCGAGGCGTCATTCGACATCTGCTCTTCTTCTCTCTTTCTTTTTTTTGTTCAACAAAAAAAATCTGCATTATTCGCAAATCAAATGGGCTACTATATTGCAAAATGAAGGGGTTACAAAGATGCACACCAAAATTCACAAACACTTATCTCACCCCCCCCCCCCGACTCACTAATTGATCCTAAAATTCTATAGAATCCAAAGAGAGAGAGAGAGAGAAGAGGAAAGAGATCGTAGTATGGTAAAAATGAAGAGGAAAAAGAAGACGAACACGGCCTTGTGATGTGATAAAAAAGAGAAAAATAAGTAAAACCCCAAGCAAAATTTTCAATTCAATGGAATGGAAACTATACGTACACGGTACACTACTCTGATTCACACACATCGGAATAGCTTCAATATATATATATATATATATATAATATGTAAAAGAAGAAGAAAAAACCAAAAAGAGACAAAAAAAAATGTATAAAAAGATATCTATAGAGTAAGAACATTGTAGCCATCATTCCATTCCAATTCTTCAATCTCATAGTCATTCGCCTCTCACATGTAAGCATGCATAGAAATGGTATATGAAGGTGGTGGATGTGAGTGAAAATCAACGGAAAATAAATCCTATTGTGTGTGATGAGCTAAACGGCCATGGCAGCTAGAACTGCACCAAAGTAATGATAAATTGAAAGTTCTCATATGCTTTACCTCTCAAAATCCGAAACTACTGTACCACATGCCGTGAATACAATATTTTCTTTTTCTATCAAAAAAAAACTACGGGTGTTATACAGAAGAATTCTTCTTGCTTTTCTCTACTTCTTTTATTCAAAGTTTATATAACTCTTCTTCTTCTTCCTTTTTGCTGAACGAGACGAGACGAGAACAGAAGAACGAACACCCACAGGCAAGTTTGCATTACAATAAAAGTATACGCACACACACAATGGCGCATTCATCTTTGTAGCCATTACTATTATACAAAATGAAGATGTATGTATAATGTCATGATACTATTCATAGTATACTCTGTCTCTCTCTCCCATTATAAGAAAGACGACCAAAATATCTACTCTTTTGCAGCTTCTCTCATTCTTCTATCTGATAAGTCTAAGTTTAAGGGAATCTGTGCAACTTCACATCCTTCACTATCTTCACAGCCAAGACCGCTGTATCATCAATCATTTAAAGCACTATTCATCATAAAACAAATCTTCTAATGTGCGTAACTTTCTTGAGGCAATCTTTCCTTAGTCCTTCCCTCATTTTCTTTTGTTTGATTCAAATCTTTCATACCATCCCATCCTCCTTTCCAATATGCTCCTTGTCACCCACTCCAAAAAATCTCAAAAACTCTTCTCTCTCATCAACACATACATCCTTATTTCAACCAGATTAGGCAACCTGAGACAGAATTTCCCTCACATGACTCCATTCCAAAACCACACACATATTCTATTACAATAATGAATAAACACTCGATTCAAATCTAGTCTCGCATCCACCAGAGAGAGAGAGAGACAGAGAAAAAAAAACTAGAGGGAAAACAACAACAACAACTGTAAACAATTAAATTCCCATTTGTAACTCCAAATCATTCTCTCCCATCCCAAAAACTATGGGTACAAGCTACACTTTGTCAAATAAATAAACCACACACAACATAGAGGGACATTGACTCATACTTCAAATTAAATTCATCCATCCACAGACTACACAATACATCATCATATACAAAAACAGAATTAAAATAGTTTCAAAACCCAACAGTTTTCTACTATGTGGTCGGCCCCAAGTCTTTCAAACCGCAAAGAGAGAGAGAGAGAGAGAGAGAGAGGAGGAATATATCTGAAAACTTTGACAAAACTGACAGCATGCAACAAAATTTTCATGTAAACGTTTAAACTAAAACTTTTCTAGCCTCTACTGCATACAAATATGCAGTAGAGACATACATATGTGATCCCAAATAATGCCTCCAAAAGCTTAATGACAGTGGAAGGAGGAAGGAGGAGGAGGAAACAAGAAGTTTGGAATTTATAGAAAATATTCAGTAAAAACAAGAGTAACATTAGTCTAATCTAGATATGGGCTTGATGAACCATTATAAATGTTTCCCTAGCCCAAACACACGCTCTCTCCTAGTTGTTCGTCATTCAAGAACCTTGACAAATTTTCCACCACGCTCGTTAAATGACTATTAGTAGCAGGCAAATCTTATCAAGTAAGTCCCCCTATATTAAGCCATCATTTAAAACTCTTAGTCAAAAAAAAACCATAGTAGGAGAAATTGAGCGATGAAACTTAATGAATCGTGTGAGAATTTATACAAAAAAATTTATGTATACATATCCATTCACATCTCTCTCTCTCTCTCTCTCTCTCTCTCCCACACAAATTCCATACCGTGAAAGATGCAAACTTTCCTTTTCAAAGATTTTTTATTCATATCAACTTATTATTATAAGCAAATATATAAAGTAGAATGAAAATTTTCATGTATTTTAACAAAAATCATCATCTCACAATTTCAAACATAGTGACAAGAAACATCTGCAGTATAAAAAAAAGATTATAGAAATTGTAAAGTAGAGCAAAAATTGTAACTTGAGATCATATTGATTTCTTACGACAGTCAACTTTAGACTTTTCTCTCTCTCTCTCTTTAGACATGCATTACCTATATATATATATATAAACTTGTGTAGCTATGTTTGTAGGTACATGTAGTCGTATTCCTATCCAGTCCCATGCCCTTTAATAATTTATAAATTGTCAAATTTTTTTTTACCTAAAGTAACTTTTCCTGTTCATCCCAAAGGCATCTCCAACACTGTTGGATTGGAGTACCATCTTTTTTCCCTCCATAAGATATTCTATCCTCAACCTCAGACTCGAGGAGAGGAACCAAAGACATATATTTACTTTTTTAGAGAGAGAGAGTTTCATGGCACGTTTGTTTAAATTCCAATAGAAAAGTTAAAAACATCCTAATTACGACATTTTTACAATCGGAGAATATGCAAAGACGAGAGAATAGAGAGAAGGAATGTAGAGACGAAACAAAATAAAGAGTTATTCCATGAAAGATCCCATACACTATACATTAGATACTAGTCTACACAGTCCATGAGAGCTTGGACTCATTAAAAACCTTTAAATGAGTATACAAACAACTAGTTTTTTCTGATTTCTCTAATTGGCAACTGTTCGATTAGTGCAACCAACCACGATCTACAACCATCATCAAAAATCACAACCCCCCCCCTTCGGTTCCCAAATTTCTTCCTCCCTCCCTCCCTATTATAATACAAACTAAAGAAAACGAAGCTCTATTTTAATATTTATTTTTAAAAAGAAAAAGTTTACTCCACTCCAATTTCAAGAATATCACGCACAATGATTTCTTTTCAATCTTAAAATTATTTTTCTTGTCGGTCCAAATTATAGTCCTCATTCCAAATTTTCTACACATTTAAAATATCTACTTTTATAGCATGCCTCTGACTGACATGCATAATAAATGGAGAGAGAAACTTGCTAAACTTTAATAATAGGCTAGATTTCTTATAAATTCAATAACTTTTTACATGTACAATACCATATCCAATCGTTTTTGTAATTCAAATCCATTCTTTTCATCATATTTTACTCTAAATATTATACAATACTGTTCCTTCAAATTATTTGTGTTTTTTTTTTCTTTAAAAAAAAACTTTCTTCATTAATGAGATTTTTTTCATAGAAATAAGAATATTTTCTTGAAATTAATAGCCTTTAAATATTTATTTAAGTTAATTAGTTTTATCTGTGAGGGGAGTCGAAGAGTATTCATGAAATTAATTTTTGATAGACAAAATTTATTATTAAATTTAATTACGTAGGACACGTAAAAATAATGACCATTATGTCAAAGTATTTTTTATTGGTACTAAAAAAGCTTTTGAAGACGCATGACTGGCTATATATTATGAAAGTATTTATTGTCATTTTATTGAATTGAGTTATTTTGAAAAAAACCTCATAGCAATATACAGATAGTGCACAAAGATGCATTTGATAAGCTTTTTTTTCTTTTCCCCGTAAAAATCATTCCATTTCACCTGCTTCTATTATGACAACCGTCCTACAAAAAGAACCTTGACTAGTACACGGTCAACGTACTACAGCTCAATCATTTTAGTTAACTGTAAAAAAGCCACTGTATGTCAGTATGTCCAAATAAAAAGAGCTCTTTTATAATAAAAAGAAAGGAACAACTCAACTGTCCTCACCTTCACCTTAAGATTGTTATTATTATTGTTACATAAATCCATCTTGCCGTCACCTGGTCTTAAAAAAAGTAGTCATCCCTTGTATATACGGTCATGTTGGTAAATTTAATTATGACTGAGCTATTGCTTACACTTTATCAACGTTAATGGGCCTAAGTGACATCCGGACTGTCCATCCACACCTGCTAATTCCCAAATGAGTTATTTCTTTTGAGCATCTGATATCTTAAGTGCGGCGATTTGAAAAGTGTCGATCAATACAGATTATACATATATGTATACCTATACCTATAGGTACATATGTACTTTCTCCACCCTCAAAAAACTTGTAGAGACTCAATAACTTTTTTTGTAGGTGCAGATGATCTCACTCTACACGCCACGCGCCTCAAAAGAAACTAAAGCCGAGTGTGTGTTATTTTCCAAGAAAATATTTTTTTATGAGTACGAATTATTAATGAAGACACAATACACATATTTCCTTCCAAGAACCCACTCACAAATCCATCCTACATAGTACACACTACACACATTAGATGAACATTTCTCAAAAAAACAAACTGTCAAATTTACCAAATGGCCATGTACACATAACCTCCGTAAAACAGATGATCTGTGATACAATATTCCATGTATTTTATAGCCCATCTCCCTTTTCCAAACCTGATTTGTACAATAGCAAAGAGCTTTACAAGAAAATTGAAATGTAATATGCATTTGATCAAATTGTGAATATTCCCATTGGAATATTCTCTTCACAATCTATTTTCATAAAACTCACAGCCCCCCTCCTCCTCATATCCAACACATTCCAATGTATGTATATATATATAAATGTATACATCATACAAATATTCATAGTTCAAAAATCATTCAAATCAACCATCGTCTGGTTCGTTAACTCATCAAATGTATGCCATGCCTACTCTACGTCAGGTAGAATAAAACTAACTCAATTACTAGAAATAAAAATCATGCTCTCTATCTCTCATTTCTTTCATGTACAAAACCGTCATTCATTGACGATTTTAAGATATGAACATTCTTTGTACCCCCACATGCACATGCACCTTAAAATATATTACTCTACATATATCTGTACAATGTGTACAGTAAAGAATCTCAACCTCCTCATCCTCCTGTCACTCATAAAAAATTGGAAAAATTTTCTCCTCTGATGAATTTATATTACACACGACTCATATTATTGTTATGATACTGACACAAACTGACGAGGACAGTATAATAAATGTCTTTTGTTTTGATTCAATCTCATACAGTCCCAATTGAAAGAGAAAAAAAATGTGAGAAGAATATATATGTATATATATATATATATATGGTCGTCACAAGACGCAATTCACCTCTCCAAGGAAATCAACAAAATGTCTAATGTTCCTTCTTGTTACTTGTTACGTAATAAAAAATATCTGTACGGTATATACTATATATATACACATACTATATACACACACACCAGGAAAATTATTTTTTTCTTCTGCAAGACCATTCCATCAAATCAAATCCTCTCCCTCTATTTGATACATTGAGTCAGTCAAGGATCTATAGACTTTTAGGCATGATAAAACTAATAATAATACAGGATAGTACAAATATTTCTATTTTTCCACTCGGTCAAAGTCATCCTCCCATGACGTTAGACGACACATTTCCATATTTTCAACTCACAGACATCCTAATACAATCAGCATACATAATATTCTCCTAGGATCTTTGCTAGAGTGAAAGTAAATATAAAATGATGATTCTAATTCAAAAAAAATTTACTATTCCAGCTTTCACCATATGGAAATTTTAAATCGTCAAAATTCATTCAAGAGACACTGCCTATTACAAAAACTTACACATATAAGAGTGAGCAGTAGCCAAATGATGGTCCGCCGATTATAGATTGACTGTTGATTCTTGAACTTGGGTTAAACCTTTAATATTCTTGTACATGTATGACTTATGACGTTTAGCCATGAATATTAATAGACCACACCTGACACTCGTTCAAACCAACCACAGTACCCTAAGTCAATGTTTCATTCAAAATTAAATATACAAGCTCCATGAGATTACTACCAATTGAAATATGCCTCACATATCAAAGTATACAAAATTTACTTTAACAAACATAAAACCCTCAACTGCACATCTATAGAGTCAGTAACAAGTAGACAGGGAGAGTAGACAAAGTCGTGAGAGATAGATAGAGAGTCTCTACTCTTCTATTAGCCCTTAGCTAAAATTTTAGTAGACATCAAATGGAATAGAAATAGTTAAAATACAAGAGGTGAGTTCATCATAATGACAAACAATAATATTCCAACCCCCTCAAGACATGTACAGTAGACAGATACAATTGACTACACTTAACTAATGATACCCACAATCAAAAAGTTTGTCTTTTTGAGAGACTTTTGTTCTTTAAATATGAATCCCATCACGATCAATAGAAGCAACTCTACCAAACGACCATCAGACACCTGATCTCACGATTAAAGATTGAATCAAACAAACAATTCACCGATTATCAAGAGAAACACGAAGACGAAGAGACAGAAAGAGAGAGAGAGAGAGGCCCCAACAAATATTTCTATTCATCTCTATACATTTAAATAGAGAAAATTTATATACGTATAGAGATAAAAGGGGCCTCACAGCAATATTATTTCTGTACAAGGATTAAACCTAAAAAAACTTAATACCGCATTAAGCATACCGTATAACCCCCTCCCCTCAAAAAACACAAGCATAGTCAACGTTTGTACATTTGTCTCCAGGCGCAAACAAAGATGACTATCAAGCGCATTTATCATTATTATTCATTATAAATGCTTACTATTTTATAATGAGATGAGACAGAAGGATAGTTTTTTTCTATTTCCTGATACGCTATTTCCCTGTTGTATATTTACAACAGAGAACAGCCACTCCAGGTCTCTGTACACACAAAAATACCATAGACTATTTTATATTCTCAGTACTCAACTAGGTTCAAATGACGTATAGATGAAAGGTTTGGCTAGAGTATGAGTTATGTTATAGAGATTAGAGATCCACATTGCTGAAAGCATAATAATTTAATGATTCATGCTATATATAAAAGTATACAAGGTGTATTTTATATACAAGAGAGAGAGAGAGAGAGAGAGAGAGAGAGAGCTTATAGAATTCGAAATTCGCCATGTCAATAACTAATACAGTCAACCATCTTTTTTTTCCATTCTGCAAAAAGTGTAATAAAGTCTTGGTTCTCTCTCTCTCTTATATCTGCCTATTCCTCAGTTTCTACTCCTGTAGTTTGTAGTCCTAGTTCTCTAGTAAAGTACAAAGAGGAAACTTCTCATTTGTACAACAACCCATGTTTCTCTTCCTTTTTATAAGATTGATTTTCCCTTCAAATTCACCTGCCTTCCATCATCATGTTTGGGGCCACAAAAAAGTACACAACCTCTTATTTTATTTTGTATCATTCCTTTCCCCTAAAAAAAATTACGAGAGAAAGAGAGAAAAAAAACAGTAAAAGAAAGTTATTTGGTTGAAATGAATCAATCATTGAAAAAGAGAGAGGAAATGAAATATTAAAAGAGAGACATTTCCCAATCCTTAATTTCCTCTTCTTTGATACACCACCACCACCAAAAATAAATAAATATTTTCACCAATAAATGTATAAGTGGTCTCAGTCTCTCTACACCTTAAAATTATAGCCAACATAAATCCCAAAAACTAAAACCCACAAAAATCAACTCCATATTGTAACAAAAGAATACACAATTATGTCCAATCGATGCATCATTAAAATCTAAATAGTTTTACAGGATTGCAATTAAGTGTTAAAATAAATGCAACAACACGTTCCCCTAATTTACCAACACACACGTAAGTGGAGTATCTCATCAACCAAAATTAAATACAATAGACAAACTCTGCACATGACTACACCAAATACATTTAATATGTGATAATGTATTCGATTCCATATTGAGATCAAAATGAGTTCAAAATCCATTTCAACATTGCGATTGCCCATTTGTAGAAAATGAATTCATTTTTGAAGGATGCTTTTTTTTGGAACATATTTCCATAATACTGTATTACTGTACGTATAATGTACATTTGAAAATATTATTCAAAAAATTAAATCCTCTCCTCCCGATCCCTTTGATCATCTAGAAATATACGTATTCAATTCATTTGAATAACCCCAGTGTTTATTTGAAGGGTAAAGTTCACACACAAGACTTGCCAAACTCTGACTGACCTTTAAAAAAGTTTTAAATAATGAATAATATCATTCTTATGTGAAGGGAGACACCGTGCAGAATACGATTACTTTGTGATTAACAGTGAGTGGTTAGTGTCAATGCACAATTCTGTTTACGATAGTTTTTTTTATCTATATCTGTACATGAAAGCATCTCTACAGTCATCACAATGATTAAATCAACTTGAACAAACAAGGCACATTTCCACACCTTACCAATACTTTGCTAATTTAATAAACATAAAACTACGAAAAGTTCTTCATGACATAATCTTAAAATCTCCACATCCTCCCCCAACCATGTAAAAAGTAACGGATCACCATACAACTCCCCACGACTATTCTAATTAGAATTTAAACAAAAGGACAATTCTACTGACATTCATTAATATCGTAGGTCATATGACTACAATCATCTACAACAAAACGAAACTAATACATCTGCAGAAAACTCTGTAATGCTCTCATTTCCATCATGATCCAATTTTCCTATTCCTATTCTTTTTTTAGAAAAATTAACCACAATATCCTACAAATATACATAAATGTATATTAATGTACATAAGACTTATACTTGTGCAGTTTTACATAAATCATAATTTAAAATGCTATTTTGGAATTTTATCACAATTTGATCAATCCATCAGAGTAAAAAATCTTGTCATGTTTAAGTCAAAAATAAAATAATCTCCATATTCATTGACATCATACTTTTACATATTTCTTGACCTCATGTGTCGTCAATAAGGGGGTGACTGAACTTGTCAATGAACCATGAATAAATTTAACAATTCCAATGACATTGAGCTGACAGTATTTGACAGAATAATACGACAAGCCAAAAATAGAGAGAGAGAGAGATTATCAATTTGCAAGACTTTTTTCTTCACATTTTAAAAACCTGGAGTCTTTTTTTCCTCTCCTCCTCCCCTGGTGACAAAAGTAAAGTCTCGTAATATTCAATAAAAAAAAACTCCTCCAATAACCTCCATATTGAGCCGACTTGTTATTTTGTAACTTGTCTTAACCGTATACATGTACCTTCGATCGTACTACAATTGCCTTTATCAAGACTCAGTTTGAAACTTTGTGTTATGAAACTCTTCAAAAAAAGTATTTTCACACACACAAGATCGTGCTGTACTTGCAATGATAAGAAGAAGAGACACAATTTGAGTTAGAGTGTGAAGTATATAAATTGAAAAAAAAGGTGAAAAGAAGAAACCGCAACGTATTCTTGTACTCAAGTAGCATTCGTTATTTTCCTAGGATCAAAGTTCCATTAGTAGAAAAAACAGGAATGGAGTAATGTTTCTCTTCTCTCTCTCTCTTTGTATTCAAGTTGAATTCAAACCAATATAATTCAACTTATATCCCACCACACTCAAAAAGTAGTCTACACAGTCTCCTAAATCTAATCGTGTATACTGACCGGAATTTGACCTTTTCCCGCACGTTACAAACAAACAATGACTCTCCAGAGACTTTAATAGACACACCAAGAGAGAGAGAGAGAGAGAGAGAGAGAAAATATAAACTACCACCCAAAAGCAAAAACCATGCCACCATACATTCAACCATCCGACAGTTTCAACAAAAAAAATACAATTTACGACTTCTTTAATTTAGTCAAATGAGCCCCAGAACAATAGAAAAATCAAGAGATTCCTTCACAAAACTATGTCGCTTTTTAGGTTCTTTCGCTTCAAGTATTTCCAGACCATGTCATTTTATCCTCTCTTTTCCCTTGTATTATTATTATTAAAGAGCACTGAGATTTTCTAAATGCTCCATTTTTTATCTTGTGTGGGATGGTTGGTCGTGTGGTGAAGAATTGATGCCGGTAAACTAAATCATCCAGTACCTCCACGAAAGAAAGAGCGTCAAATAACATCAACATTTCGGGGTTTTTTTCGGATGAATATAATGGCTCCACACACACACACAAGAAAGTCATGATCTAGAATCCAGAACATAAAATACTTTTCCTCTTGCATAGTTATCCAACATAAGCTATTTAAATTGTTTCAGCTTTTCTGACTAACTACCTAGTTACAAGAAGGTTATATACAACATCAAAAAAAAAATTGTCCCTTGTGCTCAAACCAAACCGATTTCCCCTCGTACGTGCTCTTTGTCATTATCAAGAGTGCAAAAAAGAAACACACAAAAAAGAGCTGACTTAATTATAGTTGAGCACTCCTATTCTCGTCCTCTCCTTTACACCAGTGTAGCTATATCGAGTATCTTTTCCTCCTTCTGTGTTCGTCTCTCCTCCCATCATTATATGTACACAGTCTACAAGTACATGAAATAGTTGTATGGAAGAAAATGTGTGTGTGTGTGTATGACTACTACATGGAAGTTACGCCAAAGAGCCGAAAAAAAACCTTCAACAACTACTAACTATACACTTACAAATAAAAATCAACGTTGCTCTCTTATGTTGTTATTCCTTTTCATGTCTACTTTCGGCTACAGAGACACAGAGACAGAGAGGGGGAATGGATAGAAAAAAATGACAAGGAAATATATTTCTTATTCAACTCCTATAGATCTTCTACGGACCAAGGAAATTGTCTCTAACATCCAATTCTTCTCGTACCAAACAAACTTGCAATCTAAATCCTAGAAAAATACTCAAACAATGCCAAAATTCTACAATGCCAAAAAATCCTTCTTTCTCTCTCTCACTTCATAGTACAGGGAGTCATAGTATGAGCATTAAATTGAAAACAGAATCAAGCGCCGAAACTAACATTTTTTCAATCGTTTGTTCACAAAAAAATATCTATCTGATACCAGTTCACTTAAACCATTCGACTTTTGGCTCTCTCTCTCTCTCCTTCTTGTTCTCTCTTCAAATTCCTTCTGACTATCAAAAAAAATAAGAAGTGACATGCTACATGGCAACACACACTATTCCATCTCTCCCTGGCCTACACGTTGTACATACTGAGGGTAGCCCAAGATCATTGCATCACTTTTGTATGACCTGGCATTTCGTCTGTATTGATGACAGAGACTCGA
>JAQIVZ010001854.1:0-26749 GCA_034700945.1 Arrhopalites spinosus
GCATGCAGTATTTTTTTTATTAAGCCTACAAGAACAAATAGTTTTTTTGATCAAGTCAGTTGAGTTTGAAACTCCAGTATAAGAGGTAATGGACCGACTTGCCTTTATTAAAGGCACTATTGTTGGATTAGAAGAAAAATCAACAGGACTTCCGGTCCATGGAGAAAGTCTATCTTTGTGTACCAGAGTTGAAATTATTCCTACCTGACTTTGTAGTTGTACATTTCCCCCTTTATTCATACTAACTACTTTACATGACAAATTTCTTGGACAAGTATTAGACCGGTCAACACGGTCTATGGAAAGGGCTACGGTGTCTCCCACCGTGATATCATTTTTGTTTTTTATTTTATTGTACCGTTCCCGCTGTTCATTTCTGTTTTGTAAATATGATAAAAAAGGCTTCAATCGATTTCGAATAGATGAAGTATCTTGTCCTAAATTTTCAGATGCCAATTCCTTTGGTCAAAAATAAAATTCGCCAATTTTTATTGGCGAATTATTGGCATACTGACATGCATCATTAGATAAAACTCTTATGACATGAAAACAAACAGAGTCGTTATTGGGAGGATCCCCAATGACCTCATTGGGTGGAAGTAAATGTCTAATAGCCCATAATTTTGGAGGAAACTTTTCAAATAATACCCAGGGCTGAGGATCTAAATTTGATTCGGTCAGGGTGTTGGGGGATACAAAAATGTCTTCAGAGTTAATTGAACAATCTGATAAATCATTATCATAACTCAATGTTATGGGTGAATGAGCTGGTGGGGTACTTGTCATAGCAGAGGTTGAAGGAACAGGAGGAGCTACTTCTGTGTCCTCATCTTCTCGCTCTGAAGGACTGGCAAGGTCAGCAATGTTGCATGGAGCCGTGAATGGCTTCCTTGCGAACATTACCTCAAAGGGGGTGGACTTGATTGTTCTTGAGTAGCCAATGTTAATTTCATAAACTAACATGGCCAGGGACTTGACCCAGCCTTGACCTTTCTCTTGGATGTGGGCACCAATTCTCTGCTCCAACAGAGAATTTGCTTGCTCGATCAATCTATGCAAATTTGCAATTATCATATTACCAATTCGGTGTTGCTGTCATTAAATTTGCAAGGTTAAGTGAAACATTTAATAAATTAGCATACCCATTAGTTTGAGGATGACGAGGACTTGATGTTTTAATTTTTGTGATGGGGAACTTATCTGCCATCATTTGAGTCAGCTCACTTCCGGTAAATTCCCCTCCATTGTCCGTTTGCAAAAGTAATGGGGGTCCAAGCATGCGAAATTTTTTTCGCAAAAAAATGCACACCGTACTACACCTCTTATTCTCTAATGGCTCCGCCCACGTGTACTTGGAGAAATGACATTTTGCATGGGCAATCCACTTCATGTCGCCATCAGCCCTTGACCTGACAAGACGCAAAAAAATAATTTTGTTTGACCCCCCACTCCCCATGCACTAGTAACAAATTTTAAAAGTGAATTACAGCGCCACCTACCGGATGACCTCAGAACTAAAGGTCAAGTGGACTTTACTTTAGTTCTGAGGTCATCCGGTAGGTGGCGCTGCAGTGCACTTTTTTAATTTGGTACTATGTCATAAGGCGCCACCCTTCAAATAAATTGATATTGACAAGTCTCTATTATTACAAAATAATTTTGTCAGTTAAATACCTCATGTCAATTAAATCAGCTTGAACTCTGTCCATGGGACCCTTCGAATAAATTGGAATTCCTGCAGCCGGCTTAGGCAGAGGCTTCCGGGAAGCACAAATATTGCAACCAGATATGTACTCTGCTACCAGTGACTTAGCTACATAATGATACTTTGCTTGTATTTTTTTAATTGTACCATCACGACCACCGTGACCTAAAATTTAAAAATAATTTTCAAGACTATTTAATCCTCTTCATTATCCCCCTCCCCGTCCCAATTTTTATAACTTGAATATAAATAAATTCGAATACACATTGTTACCCTTGTCATCATGAAGGTCCTTGAGAATTTTTGAAAGCTGTTCCCAGCATAAGATTTCAAGCTTTGTGGTCTTGTGAATCACAACAATCAAGTCACTAATGTTTGCAATCGCAAAAAATTCCTTAATTTTTTTCTTCTTTTTAGTTGATGGACTACTTTTTCCTTGTAGAACTTTTTTAATTTCTTCATATTTCTCTTTACTCGGAAAAATGTTAACGCTCCTAAACTTGGGGTCAGTTGCAAATGTTTCCACAAAACGATAAAAAATTCCAGCTCTTGTGTCTGCCATTTTAACACTCAGGTTGTTACTTAGACGGTGGCACTTGTAATTATGAACTACTACAAGGTAAAGGAACCCTTGAGACGATAATGAGTAATGGATTGTTTTTTCAAAGGTTCATGGTGAGTCATAAGTTATGACTCATAGTCATATTTCATGAGTCAAAGTTTAATCTCTTTTTTAGAGAGCAAAGTGTCAAGTAGCGTACCCTTAGAAAAATGGTCACTATAACTATAAGGCGAAGCTAATGGATGATATAGGTACCCACTCTGGACTGGCCACTGTGGACTAGTTCACGGTGGCTACCCGCAAGAGCCTAGGCCAGTAAAGGACCAGCCCCGCTCTGGACCAGCCCCACTCTGGGCTACGACATATATATTACAAAATTTTGTATTTGTACATTTACTTTAGAGATAATATTTGAGCGTTGTAAATTTTTATTTTTTTTTTATTTAAATTATATTCTCTATATTTCGAGACATATATGTCCAGTCTTTGTAAAATATTTGTTAATAATGTTATCTTTTGTGAAACGTATCACATGAAAACTGTCTCTCTGTAAGGTCTTTGTAATATATGCACCATAGGGAAATTTCTTTGGAATCCGTAGACCCCACTGATAACAAGAAGAGAAGCCGCGCAATGTTAACAACGTTTCTCTCTACTTTACAAATGGATAGATTTTTTTTCAAAAAAAAGAGTAGTCGGTCAAAGAAGACAATGAACCTTGGAAATGTTCACGTTGTATGTATGTTCATCAATGATTCTTCAACAATTATTTATTATCAATCATTTTATGTAAAATTCCCTGCACATCATGGTTAATACAATTTGATTTTCTGTCCTTCCAGCTTTCCAGCATATTATAAACTATAGTAAATTAATTACTTGTGTGTACATATCTGTAGTACAAGCTTTCATTCAATTTGCTATTTAATCTCAGGGACAGGAATTTATTCCGATTACAAATCCAACGTTTGACTTTGGTCTTTGAAAACGAAATTACCGTAAGAAAATTATAATTCATTATGACATGTCTATCACTTTTGTAGTAAAAAGACTTTTTTTTCAACAAAACTATATGACCATCTTGATTTCGACTACTCACTTTACCCATTCATATAAATTATTGCTCATTTTTTTAATTAACATTTTAAACTGGTAAATGGAGCAATAACACTAAAAAAGACATTTTAATAACTTAATCGATTTAAATAGGCTTTCTCTACATTATCTGAATTTCTTCTTATTCTCCTTCCAATTGGTTCTAAATCAGCATAACATTTATCAAAAACTGAATCCACAACTTCGTATGCTTCTTCCACTGAAATATCTTTAACTGCCATTACGGATGCTACCGCTCGCTTCCTTACACATTCCTAAAAAAAGAAAATATATTATATTTTTTATTTAGTATAAGAGTTTATGGACTTGTATTAATTGAAGAACGAAACCAAATGAAAATAATAATCTTATTAAATGATAGACATAATTATATTGAAGACTAGAAGTTTGACTACAACATGAAAAAGAAAGAAAACAGAGAGCATGTCTTAATACTAAATTCTAAGCTTTCATCTCCAAAAAAATAAAAATAAAACTTACTTGATGTTGTTGTTTAATATTAAAAAATGAAGCAGTCCTATCTGACACGGCAGTCAAAAAGGAGCAATAAGTTAAATTAGCTGCACGTATTTCAGTACAAGCTAAATGTCTGTTGTTGTTCAAGTCCAGTTTTCTTTTACAAAAGTCATACATGTGAATCATTTCATGTGCTAGTGTTTCTTGAATGACTCCTGCATTGGAAGCTGTATTCTGGCAAACGACCACCTGGTGAAATCAACGAAAAAAGAATGAAAAAAAGGGTTAAAGGATTAAAAAGACGGGGTATTCAAGTTTAACATTGGAATGGGTTAATGGGCACCCTGCTGTACAATAATTTTTTAATACATATAAAAGTGTCAGTAGAATGAATAGTATAACCTGATTTAAAAAAGGATCATATCCTCCAGCGACAGCCATGTTACAGGTCTAAACATACACACATAATAAACATACTTGTCATTGAAAGTTCCTTCCCCAAATCTCAATTTATTTCTGTCCCCCACACAAAAATCATCACCTTCGATTTCCATTAGTATGCTAGTATCACTCTAATGTCACTAAAACTATCATAAAAAATTGTAACTTCAAGCGACTTTAAGTTAAACTGACCAAAGATGATGATTTTTTGGGGGGAAATGACTAAAATAAAATTTCAAAAAGACGGAAAGAACAATTTTGTTACCTCACATGAAATGTGTCGTCGTATGTCAAGTGGACTGTGGTAGAAAATAAAAGAAACTTTAAGTAATTGTATAAATTCAACAAAAAGTATATTCCATTTAAAATATAAACTAACCATCCTGCGGCGTTCAGAGCACTCGTCATAATTTTTACTAAAGGACCTAAAACATGACAATTTTTTAAAAGAAATGTTACGAGTTGATTAATTAAATATTCTATAAAACGCGGATTAGGTACTTACTATTTTTTAAAATATCATAAACTTTCCGTTCACATTTCAGTTTCTCCAGTGGCTCACGACCTTTGCCAAAAATTGCAATATCGGTCCAAGAAGGTTTGGATTTTCCTCCACCTCTCTCCGGATACAAATGTCTTGACTAACAATGAGATACATAATTTTTAAATTGAGATATTCCATACACATTGTCAAAAATGATCTTACGGCATTAAGATTCTTACCTTATCCGACCTCACTGAATCTAAAAACTCTTTTGTAAACTTGGTGTTGGCTTCATTTTCTAATTTTTCGGTAGTCCCATTAGCAACATTTTTAGCGACTACCTCTTCCGCACTTTGATCACTTGAACCGGACATTATTTATTACATAAAATAAAAAGTTTTTAACGAAAAAAAATTCCGAAGGTTTTTTCTTGTTTTTTTCGTCAGAAAATTCAAACCTGTTGGCGCCATGAGAATGAGGGACAGGATTTAGTTTTTCGTGAGGAAACAGATACACAGAAGGGTGTAGTCTAACAGTTTATTGTGACTAATACTTAATGATGGTATTAGTCATTTAATAATATTTTGGTGTATCATATCCTTTCTAATTAGACTTAGTACTAAGTGTGTTTGTACACTCATTGTGACAGTAACAATAGTTTATCTATTTTTTTGTGCTCTTGACGGCTATTCATTTTATCGGCAAAGTGTATCCGTTTGAGTGTAAAAAGTGCATAGAAATCACCACTACCAAAATTAACAGTTATCATGGCTCTTGGTGATTACGAAGCAGGTCAAATTGTTCTAAAATGGGACCCCAAGAATCTGGAAATCCGAACTCGCTCCGTCGAGTTGACCTTAGAGCCCTTGGTGATGCAGGTATACATTTTTTTAAATTATTTCCTTTGCATCTTCGGAAATGTTAAATTGTTATGCTATTTCATTTATTTCCTAAAAGTTAGTAAATGTCAACGATGTGTGTAATGTAAAACTTGGTGGAATTATTAATGTCATTTTTTTGTACATAGGTAACCACATTGGTCAACACAAAAGGTCCTTCAAAGAAAAAGAAGGGTCGTTCAAAAAGGGCCCATGTACTTGTAGCGGCAGTAGAAAAAGCCACCGAAAACTTCATTGAGAAGGGTAATTTTATAATCATTTATTATTTAATAAATTTTTTTATCGTATAAATTAATATTTTTGTAATACAATGTAAATTTGTGTTGTGAAAAAAGGTCAAAGCATTGCTCATGAGAATCCAGACATTAAACATGAAATGCTTGCTGCCGTGGATGAAGTGAGAAAAACAGGTCAGTACAAAGTCATAAAAAGTATTTTAATAAGATGGATTTTGATAGTCGATTTGGTAATAAAATTAAAATGTATACAATTATTTTCTTAGGAGAAGCCATGAGTTTGGCAGCAAGGGAATTTGCGGATGATCCTTGTTCATCTTTAAAACGAGGCAACATGGTTCGAGCGGCTCGTAATTTGTTATCTGCTGTGACAAGATTATTGATTTTAGCTGATATGGTTGATGTACACTTGTTGCTAAAATCTCTCCGAGTTGTAAGTTTTATTTTTTTTATGTTAATTTGTGTGTGACAAAACTATGACATGAGTCATTCTTTCATTATAGGTTGAAGATGATTTGGAAAAATTAAAAAATGCATCCAGTCAAGGAGAGCTGATGGACAGCATTCGAGCCTTTTGTAAGTATTTTTTTGACAATTTTGTTGTAGTTTTAAGCAAAAAACGATAAAATTACTCGAGGCTAACAAACTAATTTTGATGTAATTGTCTTCCAATTTCTATAGCTCGTAATGCAACCGACTTAATGCAGGCTGCTGCTAAACGACAACAAGAATTGAAAGATCCACAACTTCGAGATGACCTGGCAGCAGCACGAGCACTCTTAAAGAAACATTCTACTATGCTTTTAACCGCCTCAAAAGTATATGTTCGTCACCCTGAGTTAGCCGCGGCGAAAGCGAATCGAGACTTTGTCTTTAGACAAGTTTGTGAGGCTGTAAATACCATATCAGATGTTGCTCAAGGTCGAGCTGGCCTTGGTGGTCACCCATACGATGGTCCAGGTGAATTGGCAGCTGCTTTGGATGATTTTGATGTGAGTTTTATACATTCAAAAACATTTTTTGACTACAATTTAATTTAAACCAAATGTAGACGACTTGTTTCATTTAATTGATTTTATTTTTTTTATCTTTATTATAGGAGAGAATTATTATGGAGCCTCGTAAGTACAAAATGGATTTTTTTGATCAATTTAATTAATCCATGGTACAAATTTATCATTAACTTTTATTTTTATTCTAAATAGTTGCCTACAATGAGGTTCGTACAAGGCCTTCATTGGAGGAGAGACTAGAATCGATTATCAGTGTAAGTTTGAATTTGAACTTTAGGAATCTATAATGTAAACTGTGTACCAATCCAATCTAAATTGACTTTGTAATACCAGGGAGCTGCACTAATGGCAGATTCTTCTTGTACGAGGGATGAGCGACGGGAGCGTATCGTTGCTGAGTGCAATGCTGTTAGACAAGCACTTCAAGACCTCCTGTCAGAATACATGGCTAATGTACGTCACATTGTTTATCTATTATTTAAGAGAGAGAGAGAGAGTGAATGAAAATCCATACTTGTTACGCTACAAGTTTTCATTTATTTCTATTTGTGAACAAGTTTCGTATACTATATTGAATTTACATGTTGCCTCAATTTTGATTTCATTATTTTGCTTTGAAATGTAGATTGGAAAGAAAGATCGAAGTGAAAATTTGGATCGAGCCATTGATCATATGTACAGGAAAACAAGGGACTTGAGACGGCAACTAAGGAAAGCTGTTGTTGATCATGTCTCAGATAGGTTTGTTCGTTTCCTAATACTTTGAATATTAAATATAAGATCATCATCCGTAAAAAATACACGTGTATGTATGCTGAATATAAAGTTATTATTCTAATCTAATTTTGGTCGTTACTTTCTTTTTTTTCCCCTCTCATGAATAGCTTTTTGGAAACAAGTGTGCCTCTTCTCGTACTTATTGAAGCTGCAAAAGCTGGAAATGAAAAGGAAGTAGAAGATTATGCCCAAGTTTTCACGGAGCATGCTAATAAACTAGTTGAGGTAAGTGAATTTTTTTTTCTTTTTTTTTTTATTATAAAGTATATTTTTGCAAATTGGTTAAGATAGAAAAACATGAAAAGTGGAATATTTTTCATATTTCAACTTGTTCAACTTCAAAGTAACATGGGAATGTTTATGAATTATTTAGGTGGCAAATTTAGCATGCAGTATGTCTGGAAATGAGGATGGAGTCAAAATGGTTCGATATGCTGCTTCACAAATAGAAAACTTGTGTCCACAAGTTATTAATGCAGCTAGAATTTTAGCCGCTCGACCTAAATCAAAGGTTTGACAACTTTTCTAACAATTTTTTCACTACAGAAAAACTGCAATTGTTGCATTTTTATAAAACTGTTTTAAATCTGTATACAGGTGGCACTAGAAAATATGGACGTATTTAGAGAGGCATGGGAAAATCAAGTGAGGATCTTGACTGAAGCTGTCGATGATATAACTACAATTGACGACTTTTTAGCAGTGTCTGGTAATTTAAAATCCTTCATTACAATTAAAAATGACAAAAAAAATTGAGTGGACTAATGTAAGAATTTGTTTTTACAGAGAATCATATCCTGGAAGATGTGAACAAAGTAAGCATATTACAAAACACTTTATTATTACTCATGAATTTTAATGAAAACCTTTTATTAAAAAGAATATGTATGTACCTACGACACCTACGTTTCGCGTAGTCACATTGTCCATAATTTTGGAATTACCTGTCAATTTATAAAATTTATGAAATGATGTTTTAGTGCGTTCTAGCCTTGCAAGAAGGTGATGCTGATTCACTAGATAGGACGGCAGGTATGTATAATTTTTTATTTAACTAAAAGAAAAGCATGATTTATTTGGCAATGGAGTACAAAATGTTATTTACTATTTTTTGCTTTCTTGATACAGGGGCAATTCGTGGTAGAGCCTCCAGAGTGGCCAATGTTGTGACTGCAGAAATGTCAAATTATGAACCTGGAATTTACACTGAAAGAGTGCTGGAAGCAGTAAAAGTTTTGAGAGATCAAGGTATGATTATTAAATACAAAGTAGTATGTACACAGAAAGAAAGCGGGGTCCACTAGGGTATTCATATCCCATGGAGATTTTTTCCATGTCGTTATTTCTGTGGATAAACTTGAATATTAAATAACTGTAAATATATAAAAGAAGGAAGTGGGTTAGTTGTGAATTGAAGTTTTAAATTAAATTAAATTTTGCACTTTTTTTCTTTTTTTTTCACTAGTGATGCCAAACTTTGCACAAAGGGTTGAAGTAGCTGTCGAGGCCTTATCTTCAAACCCATCCAAAGAGGTTGATGAAAATGAATTTATTGATGCCTCTCGACTTGTGTATGATGGCGTTCGTGAGATTCGTCGTGCAGTACTTATGAACAGAGTATGTCCTTAATCTGTTTTTTCAATAATCTAGAATGCCTAAATTTGTAGAGTTCACACAGTGATTTGCCATAGCTGTAGTTAATATACGTGATGATGTAAATTTCAGGCTGATGATGAGCTTGATCCTGAAGATGTAGAATTCGACGAGCACTACACCGACACTAGAAGCAAATGTGAGTAGAATGTGCATGGGGATGATTAGATTTAATTCACAAAGTTGTCACACAAATGTATCATGAATGTTTAATGTTTTATGCCCTTGAGTGTATTACAGCATTATTCTACAATGAGACCTATATATTAATTTTTTTTTAAAAAAAAAATATTTTCCCTTGTAGCGAGTGCACACACCGGGGACCACATTGTCGATGAATACCCTGACATCAGTGGAATCACCACTGCTAGGGTAAGTAACGAAATACGAACTGAGGATGACAGTGAAGGGAGTCTCTAATTTTTGTGATGATGTCATTGTCAATTACAGGAAGCAATGAGAAAGATGACAGAAGAAGATAAGCAGAGAATTGCACAACAAGTAGAAAGTTTTAGAACAGAAAAATTGAAATTTGATCGTGAAGTTGCCAAGTGGGATGACACCGGAAATGACATTATAGTGCTCGCCAAACATATGTGCATGTAAGTTTCGAACATTTCATTATTTTTTAAACATTTCATCTGCGGTTTTTTATCATATTTCGTTTTTTTCAAATTTTTTTTTTAATTGAGATTAATTTCATTGTGATTATGATTCATAATGTGTATTATGTTTTTAAAAAACCCGAGACAGCAATATGTGCTGTCTATTTAATTCATTCGTCATTTTTTACAAAACTTATCATAACAAAACTTAATTTTTTTTTCAATTTTTTTTTAATTAAGATTAGGTATTTAATTGTGATTATGATTCACATTGTGTAGGTATTATTTATAAAAAAATCGAGAATAGAACAATAACAATATGTGCTGTGTATTTAATTCATTTGTTATTTTTTACAAAACTTGTGTATTTTTTTTAAAAAAAGTATTTTTAATTGTGATTAAGTATTCTAATTGTGATTAATGTTTATTTGGTGATTGCTATCAGTACGATGATGGCCATGACCGACTTCACCCGGTAATTTTGAATATTTTGATACCTAATAATCGTAAAAACATTTATTTTGTCATATTTTGATGTATAATAATCGTATTTTCGGTTTCTACAGAGGAAGAGGTGGGTTAAAAACAACTATGGACGTGATAAATTCAGCAAAGAACATTTCTGAGGCCGGAACAAAGTTGGATAAGCTTGCTCGTTTAATAGCTGATCAATGTCCAGAATCTTCCACTAAAAAGGATTTACTAGCATATCTGCAACGAATTGCACTTTATTGTCATCAGTTAAATATCACATCCAAAGTTAAAGCTGATGTTCAAAATATTAGTGGAGAGCTCATTGTCTCTGGGGTAATGTTTTAGTTTTTTTTGCTATTAAATTAAAATAAATTTAACATGTTTAATTGATTTTTAATATATTGTACATTAGTTGGATTCTGCAACATCATTGATTCAAGCTGCCAAGAATTTGATGAATGCTGTAGTTTTAACCGTGAAGGCGTCTTATGTAGCCTCAACTAAATATCCAAGGCAGGGTCAAGTTTCGGTAAGTTCCTTATACTCGTCTCTTTTCATTCTACACTTTATGAAATTTCAGTTAAAAGCACAAGACATATTGTAGAACATTAGGTACATGGTCTAGTAGAGACACTATAGTATAAATGTTATAGTTTATTTATATTCCGAATTATGTATTCCATGAACGAAATCTCTTCGGTTGACCTTCATTTATTTTTCAGCAAATAACAGAAACAGGCTTTGACAAACTTGATCCCACATGTTTCTATTTTCCCATCACAGCATCATATGCAATTCTGTACGGAGTTAATCTGGTATAAGTCACTTCAAAAATATTGCATATTGTTCTGTGCAGTGATCTGTTTTTTTGAATGTCCAACAAAACAGTCTGTAAAAGTTGAACAAATAACGGAACATTTTTAGTCTAATCTCTGTAGAAATTCAAATTTTTTTAACTCATTTGTGTCTAAAGACTCGTCCCAGAGTTATACAATCACATGTCATGTACACTATAACATGTATAGTATTAAAGTATTAACAAATTGTCCAGTAGAAACAGTACTTTGATGGTATGGCAAATTTAACACAAAATTCCTACGTGTACACATAATATTGACCAAAATTACAACTTTTTTGCAAGTGGAAATGTACGTATAAAGACTGACTTTGTAAAAAAATGTTTTAATCAAGTAATTGTTTTCTTAAATTATCTTTTGTATGTCTTCGATATTTTAACTGAACGGATATTTTTTCAATAGTTTTTTTTGCTTGGCTGACTTTTTTTATTCGAGTATCTAAAAAATTATCCCTCAATATTTTCGGCAATAAGCTAAAAGGATTGAATGTCAAAATTTTGTATCACTCACAGTTAATCTTTAAAACACTACAAGGCATGATTTTTGTTGGTTGAAGACAAACTTTTAATAATTTTATATAATACAAAAGACTTGTCTAATATTGATTTCTTCCCAAAATAATATTTTATTCCAGCTTCCGATTGTCGTTTGGAAGATGAAAGCTCCAGAAAAGAAACCCCTTGTACGACGGGAGAAACCTGAAGAAGTTAGAGCCAAAGTAAGACGTGGATCACAAAAGAAACCCCAGAATCCAGTTCAGGCACTTTCAGAATTTGAGGGAGTGCAAATGAGAGTGAACAAATTGAACAAGCAACACGAATAAAATTCTTTAGGCCAAAAAGGTTCGCACTTTATTTTACCATTCCGATAAGCAAAAACAAAAAAAAAAGAAAGATTTTGAGGACTAATGTAAAGATTGTTTATATATAGTATATTGTATATATCATGTATATATATTGTACGTAAGTATAATTATATATATCTGTATCTCTACTTACTGAGGGTGTGAATTGTCAGGGACAAAGATATAAAAAGTAAAGACATTTATTTAGATAAGCACTATAGTATCGTTAATTTAATCCCTCCATTTGCTTCTGCAAAGCAGAAAGAAACTAATAATCTCTTTTAATGTGCTTTTGCAGATCATTTTTTCTGTTAAATACACTTTATATCACTCTGAATTCCACTACTGTAATCTCTGATTCTTTCTCATACTAATAATATTAACTTGTATGGTTTTAAAGTATTTATTGTATTTATTCCTTAGTAAGACGATGTAATGCAATCCGTTTAATAACTCACATGCTAATATATATATTTTTATTTATTGTTCCTTTTTTTGTATTTTTAGTACAGGAAATGTCATGTGTGTTATTTCTCCTATTTATTGTACCATTTTCTTATATGTATACCAAAAAAACGAACTCTTGTAGATTGTTTGTAATAAGACGAATATACTTATAATAAAATATGTAAAAAAAATACACTGCTTCAACACAAATGGCGAAATCTTGTTTAAAAGATGATTTTATCATCATGGAGTTTATTATTTTATTTATTTCACAAAATAACTCAAAAAGAGTAGGTAATCAATTACAGAATTAAAGTAGACAGTTAGTATATAAAATATCATGTTGAATTATTGGTCAAGCCTTAAAATTGGTTCTTTACTTGAATACCCCATAATCTTTGACTCGATTTGACCTACCGCGATCAAAATGAGCCAAAACAATCAAATACATCATAATAACTTTGAAAATGGCCAGACAAAGTTCATTATTATTTATAATCATCCTATACGGAGGTTAACGTTGCAAAGGTAAATTCACATGTCATACAATACATGTTTTTAATTTTTTTTTGTTTTTAAAAAAAACCTACATCTACTGACTGGTTCCACTTTTGGTACAAAAAAATGATTGGTTTACATTTCATTATTGTGTGTACTTTCTCATGCTAATTTTAAATTAAAGCATCCCTTGTAAATGGTGGTCGTTTGAAATAATATTATGACGTTAAAACTGAAGTGGGACACTGGACAAATACATTTACGAAAAAGTCCTTCATACAGAGGACATTGGTACATATAGAGCACTATAAAGCTAAAGACTATTAGTATTACATGACACTGGACATATATTATACAGTTTTCTTTACCTATACAATTTAAATTACTAACACGTACAGATTTCAGTTTTAGTATCTCTCTGCGATTTAGCTTAGTCAACATTGTTTAAATGCAAATGATCTCATCACATTAAATATAATACTATTTCTTGTATCTTTTATCAAAAAACAGAGTAAAAGATAGTAGAACAAGCAATATCCGTTTCTAACAAAAAAAAAAAAAAGTAATTGCGTAAAGTAAAAAAATATTACCGTTTAGTAAACGGCGTTTACATAAATGTAATGTAGGTATATAAATAAATTATTTTAGTGATGATACGTACGCCAAATCAAGACGTTTACAAGAGTATAGCTCGAAAAGGATTAGAAACCTGAACAGACGCTTGATCATTCATACAATAATGATTTAGCATCAAATATAATTTAAAGTAAAACATGTATAAATAAATATAAATATAGTAGACATACAAAATAATATTGTAATGTGTGATGACCACGAGCGTATGTTGCTTGAAAAAATTCTTTCACCGTAATTTCTTTTCAATGATGATTAGACCAAGTATTCTTTAAAGTTTTTGATCGACTTTAACTGCTTACGAAGTTGTTTAACTAAATCTGCCGGTTGAACTAGAATTGATGCTTCGTTTCCCACTGGATTCAGACGTTCCTTAATTTCATTTTTTTGGGCAAATAAACTGAGTGGCCTGTAATTTTTTAAGACAATGAATTAAGAATTGCTTATAATACTCGTAAACATGGAATCTAATGAGATTGTAAAATTTTAAATTGAATTTACCTATTGTTAATTTCCGTTAGCCACCAATTACAAGTTGATTGAGCATCAGCCGCAGTAGGACCATATGATGGTAAACCATGATTGGCTGCCAATCCATTCTCTTCGACTTCAATCTCACCAGAATTTCCCGTAGAAATCAAACCAAGTGGTTCACCCTTCTTCCTCTTTAACACCAGGACTTTTCCATAAGGCAGTCTTCGTATTATAAACTCAACCTTGTCAAACAAAAAAAGTATTTTTTTGATATCAGACTTTTTTAACAAAAATTTATATTCATGTTGAACTTTAATTACCTGCATTGATGTTGCCATTTTAATGGCTCGGTAGGCTTCTGAACTGTTGTGGATATTTACCCCTGCAACCTTCATAATTTGATCCCCAATATGAAAAGCATAATAGAGAACGGGTTGTTGTAATTGTTTGTATCCAGCAATCCACACAGCTCCAAGGTAGTCAACAAAAGCAATGCTGTCGATGCAGTCTTTCTTTCTCAAAACTATCCGTACTCCCCCCACCGCATTATTTATTTCAGCTTTCAATCTCATGACTTGTTGTTCTTTTAATGGGATATGACTTATGGAATATGCTCCATTGGTAGTTCTAGTTGATGGTGTTCTTCCCCCTTCTAAATCTCCATTATGAAAATCATCTCTACGAATTCTATATTCTCCTTTTCGAAATCCAATCATGGCATCCATAGGGCGAATCTCAATCGTATTAGATGAATCAAATTGATGACTGGAACTATGAGCTGATGATGTCTCAGGAGGACAAGGTTCAATGGAACGGATCACATCCACACGGCGAGCACAATTTCGATGAGAAGACGAAGTAGCACTAGATTCTCCATTACGATGGTCTCTACTTCCTCTACTCCCATTGCTACTAGCCACATTTCCCTGTTGTTGTAATCGACTTAAACTGGAAGATCGTTGCTGACCTGGACTTGTCCTGTCACTGAAATAATTCAAAAATTTTATTATCAATTGTATAATACAGACTGTATTTAAAAAATTAAGAATAAGAATTAGAAATAAGATTGAAATTTAATTTGAAATTTGTTTTAAAATTTACCGAACAACTTTTTTGGGATTTGGATTTCTTCGTGGTATTAAGGGAGGTACACTACCTTCTTCATCTTGTACGCTAATATTATTATTTTTCACATCTTTACTAGTAGTAGAAACTGGGCAAAATGTCTTTAAAGCTGTCACAGAAGCAGTAGCAGAACTAACAACCATACTACTAGGAATAAATAAATGCTCATACAAATTTTCGTGAGAGTTTGATCTCTGAACTTGACACGGTGCTGAGTGTTGTCGTTCAAACATTGGATTAATAGCTGATGACTCATGACGACTGGCTGATCTTGATTCATTTGATGCCGATTGTAAAGGTAAGGAAAATTGTTTGTTTGGCTGTATTAAATGTGATGATGACAAAAGACAAGCTGTTGATGAAATTGGGCATTTGGTCACAAATGATAATGATGACATTGAAAGATTATTGTTCCCATTTTGAGTCAAGGTAGAACAAGAAGATTGTTGCTGTTGGCCAGCTACACTAGAGTCGTCAAAAGTTATATGTACAGTGTTGGATAAATTTGGAACACTGTTCACAACTACTGGTCCTGCCATTGACTGAGATGAAGAAGGCATAGGATGAGTAACAATATCTCCTCCAATGGTTAAATTGACTAAATTCTCGCAACTTGATATCGTTATTAAAGCTTCTGCTTCTAGATTTCTGTAATTTTAAATTTTAAAATTTTTAAATTACAAAACATGATCATATTATTTTTAAAATAAAATACTAATAAACATTTATAAATTATATTGTTCTTACGAAGACTGAGAAATTGTTGAATTATTATTCGGCTGCACATTTAAAGGTAATGGTGTAGTTGTTGTGTCCACCAACAAATTCTGAACGTGCCTCACTCCTGCTGTCTCGTTATTTCTTGTGACAATTTGTGTTGATGGAATTACACAATTACTTGGACCAGAAGTAGCTGCTAGAGGTTGTGAATCTATCATGACTGGTATACGTAGAGTTGTTTGTTGATCCAGAGCAGTTGATGCAGAGGATTCCTCAACTACATCAAAATCATTTTTATTTAAAAACATTGTAATATAGTCATACATATTTACATTGTGTTGTTCATAAATTCAAGTATCATAAAATTACAAACCTCTGACAGGTGTTGGAGGTGGTGGAAGAGGAGAATTTGGATCACGAGTCGTATTTGGAAACCTGGCTGATGGAAAATTAAATGCTGGTCCAGGAACACTTGGCAGTTCTGGCATTTTGCTGTACAGATTGTCCTTAGGTTTTAATATATTCATTTCCTGTCAAATAGAAAGTCAAATGGTTAATATTTTTTGTTGTTTGTTAATGTTGACAATGTATGAATTAAAAACCATATTTTTAGAAACTTACCCTCAGTTTGCCCTGTAATGACTCAACCCATTCCGTCATTTGCTCCCTTTAAAAAGTATAAATCCACAACAATACTTTAGATACCTGATTCATTTTGTCTTGACATGTTGAATGTATTATTTTAGTATTATTTCATACCAGTTGGCCGCAACGAGTCTCGTTGTGTGTGTTGGAAGAACTGTCAATGGCAGATTAAAAAATATAGACGTTAACTAATCTGACTCATCATGATTCCATCAATTTTGGGGTTTTAATCATATAATTTTCTAGAATGAATTACTTACCAATAGCAAATTCATATTCATTGTCTTGACCCATAATTGACTGTGACACATGGAGACATTCATTCAGGGACATTGTTTGGGAAGGCTTATGAGCTACAGCGACCTGGAATATAAATTAGATAGAGATTAAAATAAAAGTAGTTGTAATTTCTTACAAAATCTTCCAGATGTATGCATTCATTACCTTGGGATCAGTATAAAATTCTAAAACAGCCTCAACATCATCATGAACACAAAAAGCTACCCAGTGCTTTTCGTATTTCTTGATGAATCCCTTCTTTTCATTTTGACAAAAGTGTTTAAGCCATGCATTTTTATGAATCTCTCTGACATGGCCACTGGAAGGTCGTGTGGGTCGAGAAGATCGTCCTCTTCTTGGAATTTCTACATTAACATTATTATTATTTAAATACAATTTTTATCTCAAAATATTAAAATACAAATAAACAATTTTAATAATTTTTACTAACCTGGTGGTACAGTCGTGTTGTTTTGCCTGTCATAATGACTGGAGCTCATGATTTAAAACCATGCCAAGAAAATATGACCTTCTGATATGCCTTGAAACTTGTGTCCTAAATATAAATTAACCTAATTTCAATAACTCATGTTTTTGAAATTTAAGTTTAAAAGGCCCTGAGATTTGCTGAAAAGAGAACCTATAAGCTGAGACCACAACGCGGGAGAAGTGGAGTAAAAAAAGATTTGAAAAAAAGTTTTAAAAAAAAATTAGGAAAAATCTAGTCAAACTGATTTTTCGAAGAATTTCGACACTCCGTCAATTTTCCACCAAAATGGCTACATATAAAATAGTGATGGTACGACACGGAGAAAGCGAGTGGAACCAGAAAAACTTGTTTTGCGGTTGGTTTGACGCAAATTTGAGCGACAAGGGTATGTGCCATAATTTCTTGCCAATAATTTTTCTTGATTTCATCTTTGTGTTGATGTTAAATGTTAATGTAATTCCGAAAGAACTAATCAGAGATATTTAAATATTTCTTGTGTAGGCGTCCAAGAGGCTACAAGTGCTGGAAAGGCTTTAAAAGATGCTGGATATACATTCGATCTTGCGTTCACATCTGTGTTAACTCGAGCCCAAAAAACTTTGGGTGCTATTCTTGAACAAATTGGTCAACAAGATTTGCCTGTCACTCGTACTTGGCGTTTGAACGAGCGTCAGTAAGTAGCTATACATATTAGCAATATGATATTACACAATATTTACACTACAATATGGACATGTACAAAAGTATGTACATATGTACTTGTCGGTACATAATATATTATATTGGATGATGACATCATTGAAATTTTCACAGTTATGGTGGACTCACTGGACTTAATAAGGCAGAAACTGCTGCCAAGTATGGGGAAGAACAAGTTCAAATTTGGAGAAGAAGTTTTGATGTTCCACCACCAGCCATGGACAAGGAGAATGCCTACTACAGTACCATTGTTGATGATCCTAGATATGCTGATGAGCCAAAAGGTGATGAATTTCCAATGTTCGAGTCCTTGAAGCTGACAATCGCTCGTACACTTCCATTCTGGAATGAGTCGATTGTTCCACAAATTAAGGCTGGAAAAAGTATTTTGATCGCTGCTCACGGCAACAGTCTCCGTGGTATTGTCAAGCATTTAGATCAACTCAGTGATGAGCAAATCATGGGTCTCAATCTCCCCACTGGAATCCCATTTGTTTATGAATTGGATGCCAATTTGAACCCGGTCACATCAATGCAATTTTTGGGTGATGAAGAAACTGTTAAAAAGGCAATCGAGTCAGTGGCAGCCCAAGGGAAAGCCAAATAATAAGTCAATTGATGGTAGTGTATCCAATTAATTAAGTACTTACAATCAATACAGATCCCATGTAAAGAATAGTTACTATAATAGCTACATGTATGTGTGTACTGGTATATATATATTATGTAGAACAAGTCCCAGTTGAATAAGATAAAGAAATCAATCAATGTATTATTTGTTGTAGGTGATAGAAAAGTCATTTTTATTTAATTTTTATTTATCATTCTCATTTTAATAGTGCACATGTGCTATGCTATATATATTCTAGATCTTAACTCCTTGCCTTGAGAGACACTTTATCATACACTTCAGGGAACGCAAGTTTACATTGATATTTTGCTCTAATTTCATCGTAGAGCTTGTGATCGAACCTGTGGATAGAAAAAAATTGAGTATTGTTTTTAAAATAATAGTAAATTTCTAGATAGTAAATAGGCTCACATTTGACGGAATTCTTCCTTTGTCATGTATGTATCAGCGTATAACATTTGAAATCTAAATGAAAACAAATATTTAGTCAAATTTCCAAATACAATTTAAAAAATTAATGTATTTACAATATTTATAATGATATATATTACCCATTATTTTTACGGACGAACGCTTCAATTTCCCTTGTTGTACGTTCAGCTTGATACTGAGACACTGTTGGAATTCCGTAGGCTCCTATATCCACATAAAGTTCTGCTTGAGTCCCTGCAGGATGTACCATGCCTGGCAAAAAACATAAAGTTTTTGTTGTCATAACTTAATTAATATATCATGTATATAATTTAAATTATGTAGTCAATATAAATTTACCTCTATTGCTTTCTAATTTGAACGGGCATAGCCAGAGAGGATAAATCTGTCGAAAAAACAATCACAAAGAATACAAGTACAATTCATCTTTACAGTATTATTAGTAATTGTGATTAAATCAATTAAATGTATGTACTCACTTTTACTAATTTATCAAACACTAAAATAGATTCTTTCAATGTGTTGAGAGGTACGAGCATATCTTGAATCACATGTCGTTCTTCGTACAATTTTTTGACAGCTTCAGGTTGTGTCAATTTAAGTAGAGACACTTTAGGAGGAACCTATAAAAAATTCATTCAGAATTTTAAAGATGTGTTTACACTTTAAATAAATCAGAGTGATTAAAAGGATTTACCATCCATCCGAGAAGATAGCGGAAAATTGGATTATTACCAAATGGAATTATCTCTTGAATTTCCCAAAATATCGAACGAGAATGTCTAAAAAAAAGAAGAAATAAAATTTAGCTTTGCAAAAAAAATTCATGGCACTAAACTCATAGTTTTTCTCTCACCTGTGGTAATAATGCCGTAATGGAATGTATTCAACGGATTTGCCAAGACGAAGGAAATTTTCAACATGCTTAAAGTACCAAGGCTTGTACCATAAGCCAATTTTGTTTAGCTTTAAAATTAACATGAATCATTCCCATTATTTTATCCATTTAATTGTGAAATCGAATTAAATTATGACAATAATTAATTACTTTTCCGGGCTCAGCTGAAGTGACCATATTCCCAACCATGATGACACCTTGGTCTTTATTGTACATTATTCCCTCTACAAATTGATTCTAAATAAGGATTGAGAAGACAATCAGTTTGAAAGAGTCCACAATAGTAATTTGTGTGTGTAAGATTATGTAATGTAAATATATTGTAAACTCACATTCTCTTCTTTTTTACTGTACTCATCAAATAAGGCCACAGCTTGATCCAGTGTATGGGCAGGGAAATATTCTACTTTGACAAATCTACATCAAGGCAAGATAGTACTTACGATTAGAATACAATAAAGATAAGTAAAAGAAATCAGTATTAAATATTAGAATAAATTGTGTGCATTAAAATATTGTGATAAAATAACAAAACTAACCTATTTGCTGGAATTATTTTGATTTCTTCGGGAAATAACCAACAAAATAAATTAAATTAATATTCTCCATGAATTTCATTAATCTTTAGAAGGCTTTGAAATCACTGAAAAATATTTACCAACACCAGTGAGAAATCCGAGTGTTCCATATGACCATGGCACGGCATAGAATAAATCTGGATTCTCATCCTGTAAAACAAAATCATCCAAAGATTTAGTCAACTACTTTTACATAATTAACAAGTACAGTTTTTTTAAATTTGTGATAAAATTCAATTTTTTTTGTCTATATCAAATCTTGGAAGAATTGAGGACATTTAAATTTTAAATATTGTCGTTCTTTCAACTGTAACTTGATTCCGACAATGGCTTTACATTTTACATAAATATGTCAACGTTGAATTTTGAATAATTAGACGACACTGACTACATTTAACAAAAAGAACAAAAGTCTCACAATACTGTACAAGACGTTGTCTATTTAGGTAAATTTATTCTACAGAAAGCAAGGACTGATGAATAAAATGATTTCATTTTATTTTTGCATTATTCATTCTAATCCACAGTCAGCCCAGGATTTTGTATTGAATAAACTTACTTTATTTTTTCCCCTTTAAATGGGAATCTCATAGCATGTGATGAGTCTTCTTTCTTAATTTATAAATTGTTTATCATGGATAAAAAAAATTATCCATGAGATTCCCACATGACATGAATGACTATTTTGGAAGCTTTATAATGATTATAATATAACCTGAGAAATAATAAACATATACCTTGGAGCACGTCACTTTCTCTCCATTGGACAAGACGAGTTCATATGAGAGACAAATTTGTTGAAAAAGACCATATTTGTGTGACGAAGTCTCTATCCCAGTTCCCATTACGAGTCCCCCAACCGTCAGGTCATCCAATTCAGGCAGTACGGGAATTGTCCATCCTATAGAGAAAAATGATTTTAAGAAATTAAAATATAATCTTAGAGTATATAGAAACATTTCTATATACTCTAAGAATATAATTTAAATGCTAAATGACTTTAGTCATTTATTTGAATACAATATAATGTATTCAAGGGTAAAATATTAATTTACCCAAGGGCTCCAATCGGGCTGTTAGTTGTCCCATTGTTACTAAAGGCTCAACAAAGATTGTCTAAAAAAATATTTTTTAATGTAAACAAGACCATTTCAACGTAAACACATTAAATTCAACTGACATTAGTGTACTTACTTGACGTTCCACGTCAATAAGGACAATGTCCACCATGTTGATATTTACATTGAAAAGCCTCTCTTTGTACTTTGCAATTCTATTTTTGTTGGAGGAAAACAAATAAAATTACTAATTAGTAAAAAAGGACTCTGCAGAACAAAGTTCAAATAAAAATTAATAATAGTCAACATTAATTTATTATAAAAGTCCCATGAAAATCACTAGAAAACGTCATGTGTCAGCAAAAAATAAAAATAATGGCATTTTGTATCTCTTCTTCATAGAATTTTTTGTAGCCTTCGTCTAGTAGTACATTAATAGCTATTATAATTTATTTACCTAAAACAAATTGTTTGCCAGCCAGGTCGAGCAGTACACATTTGTTTGATACTTCCCTCAGCTCTCCATTGTTTTACCTGTAATTGAAAAACACCTGTTCCTTCAATCTCATTATCACCAATGATGCTACTTTAATGTAGCCGACATAAACTAATGTAAATCTCAAGTGTCAACTTGAGCCCCTCCACTAAATTGATAACGTTTATTATGTATCCAACTTTGTAGAATTAACTTCATTTCCTGACTAACTCTTCATATGGAAAATTGACAGTGTGAAGGATCATTATCATCATGCAATTTATACACTCATTTTACTACTCTTCTAGTTAAAATTAATAAGAACGACCACGCACTCATGTCAATTAAATAATGTCATTGTTCATACTTGATCTATAAAATTATTTATGATCTATCCTATTTATAAAAGGAAAGGGATGGTAAAGATTCTTGTTTCATTGGCATCCTAAATATCAATTATCAAGAAAAACTTTATTTACTAAATAATTTGGAAGGAACTTGCCAGTCACTACAAGTCTATACGAAATTAAAATTATTGTTTTGATTTAGAATATTTTATATTCCCAGTTCAGTTTGTGCTCGGATAATTAGTCCATTGAGGGGCACAAATTATTTTTTATTCATTTTGACTTGTACGAGTCATATAAGACTCACTTGTATGAGTCTGATTAGAAAAGAATTACTGACAAGATGTTTTTTTTTGCTGACTAAGTGTATTTAGACATTTACGTACAGGCAACCATTAAAATAGATAGAAATGCATCCATATGAAAAGCTTCTTGAAAATCTCTGAGGTCACACAACACACACACACAGCCCAGCATGATTGATTGATTTGAATTTTAAAAAAGGTGTTCAAAAATAGTTTACCAACTTGTTATTAATCTCAGTGATAAAATTTAATGTAATTCATTTATAAAACTTTTTAGTAGTGATAACTTGGCCACCATGTAAAATTTTACTTTGCTTTTGCTTTGACTACATTCTATAATTAATGTGTACCATCGATTTGGATTTTAATAAGAGAGAGAGAGGGAGAGAGATAATTGCCAAGTAACATGCTAAATACAATGCTCCTAAATTTATGAGCGACTGTTCATATCCTGCCCTTTCATATAAATTCTTTAATAATCATAACAAAATTGGTTTTTTTATAAAAAAAAATCCCTGAAATGAAGATGCAACAATTCCCATCTTTTCACTAACATGGGTCTCCTAGTTTAATGACCACAAGTTTAATTATATCTCCAGAACTCAAGAAAAAAATGAATTAGTAAGGGACTGGAAACTTGTTCTTGTCAAAAATATGTAAGATTCGTGTATCATATAATTATTACTCTGTGATTATCAGTAAATCCTTAATTATATTACGAGTCTTTTATCTTTAATGGAAAGAGCACACTAGACAAAAATCTACAATTCTTACAGAGAGAGAGAGCTCTCTAAATGAATGAATAATGACAGTGTCATTCATGATTGAATTGACCAACAATTTTTTGCTGGTGTGAACATGTATCATTCATTACATGAACAGCATTCATAATTCAGAAGAGAGAGAAGAAAAAAAAAGATTTGCGAGGTTATTCAGTAAACTACACAATCTCTGTAGAGAGAGAGAGAGATTCTCTGTGTTATTATAAATAGAAGTATCAAAATACCCATTGAGAAGAATAAATAGAAATTGCTCCATGTAGAAAAAAAAACTATGAAAGAGGAGCCCTACACTAGAGAACCACGTCCTGGTCAATAAATTGACCTTGAGAGTGGAGCTCAACATAGAGTTCAAGAGCATGAGTTGGGTTAACTTTTAGAATTGTAATACCTATATAGTCAATTTTTGGGAATGTCCTAGCCTACAACTAAACCTCCATTCATGGATATATCCAATTTCAATGGTTTTTACAAGATATAGAATAACCAGAAAAGAAATTATTGATCCGTCTTTTTTACATCGTACACTCCGCTCCCGACTCTATTTAAAAATTGTCTGTTATTTTGTACAATGCAGAAAACAAGAATTTTTACACAATGTTTTTTTTCTTCTAATTTTCAGGGAAAATAATGCAAAAAACCCAAAGTAATTTTGTAATAAACAAAATACAAGTCAAGAACTGTGGTCATCATTCATAAACAAAAATGTACAAATATTTAGACAAGGTTCAGACAGTCTTAATCACCTCCAAAAAAACAAATTTAAAATCCAATGAGGTTTAGTCCATTTAAAATTCAAGAATAATTGCTGGCTAATTTACTTGTAACTTTGTGCGTCCACATGTCTTCAAACCAGTTTTATTTTTTGTCACTCTTTTCATGTGTCTACACTTACAATTAGCAAACTTTACAACTGTACATGATTTTTCCTAGCAATGCATAATTTCTTCACACTATAGAAAGGTATTGTCTAAGGACATTGAATATAATTACCTAATTAGAATAGTATTAGATAAAGACTATTGAAAGTTTTGTACATTGGGAAAACATTTAAGTGACAAACCTGAGCTTGAACACTGTTGACTTTTTTATCATGAGCTTTTGGGGCTGAATTGAGTTGAAAGACAATCCATGACCGGATGTAATAGTAGACATCGTAGACGACGGAGATTGGGAGGAGGAAGAAACAAACAAAAACCCACCGATAATGTATTAAAATATGTTCCACAATTTCATTTACAGCCGTTTGTAATTCCATTTTTGCCGGAGAGAGAGATCCCACGGGCTGTTGTGCTCGCTTGGCCGGCTGAAGACAAACTAAAGGATACAAGTCATACTCACCAATGCTCAGATTTTTACACATGAACACAGTCTTCTCCCTATCGACACACGTTCAATTTAGAACCATCCTCACCTGTCTTTAATTATGGTCAAAAATAATTATACATTTTTATAACATGCTCGTTCCAGAGCGAGCATGTTCTCTCTATATTTATGATGATTGTGTACTAAGCTGTCTATCACATGCAAATGTGTAGCCAACAATGTCAAAAGTTGTTGTTATATAAATTCAAATTCCCTACACTGATTTCTCGTTTCTTTTTTTTTCATTTCCATAGCCACATTTCCTCTTTCAAAAAATATTATATAACCTTGCTCTTCCTTGTTGAGTACCACACACATAAAAATAAGTTTTGTAATATAATCGTCATTTAATATAAAACTATAGTTAACCATTGTGAATGTACAATTTTTTGTGATGCAGATATACTCAAAAGACGTCACAGCTGACTTTTTTGTCTCTTTAAATACTGCATACTATTTTTATACTTGGGGTTCTTAAGTAGTATAGGGCAAAAGAAATTTTTTATAAAATGAGCTTTGATATACTCAATCACATACGAGTCACCTCAAGTTCAGATAGCGTGAGTACAATTTAGTTTTCAACTGCTAACCAATTATTTACACACTAGTCAATTCTTTATATGTTAAAAGGTTAGTATGTAAATTAAGTGTGTCATGTGACAAGTCAAGGTTTTGTGTATAAATACATACACACGGCTCATTTTAAACCTTTCTTTTCTTTTCGGAGAAAGATGAAAAAAGACATTTACCCATAGTCTTTATATTTGAATGACGGTAGTCGAGTTAAATTTATAAATACATTTTTTCAACCACTAAACTATAACTGACAATTTAACGACAAGTCTTTGTCATTCTACAGCGTCAAGCATGAAATATAAATTTATGGTTACTTGTATTTAGGAGGAAAAAAATTGAATGCCTATTATTGATATTTTTTTATATTTTGCTTTTCAATAACAGCTGAAATTCATAATATGAATATTATTTAATTTTTCTTAGTCTGCTAAGCCGTCAACGAGGTGATTAACTGTCCAAGTCGGGGAGTTGTAGAACGTCTCACAAGACAAAAATCATTTTTTTCACACTAAGACATTAATTTAAATTTGTTTGTAGTTTTGTCAATGGATAATATTTTTTTTCAGTGATTCTTTAATCTTTATTTCATGTATTTTACCGTTGTCTTCTAAAATGTCCAAAAAATGTTCAATGTTTATTATAATTTTCTTGACTTGTTTTTCAACTTGAATAAATTTTTGGTGATTATTTTTCTTCAATGCAATTTTACTTTTCTCAATTAATTTTTCAAATTTTAATCTCTCCTCTTGGATTTCCATTGTAAATAAAATAATAATAAAAGGGAAATTGACATTGCATTGCATTGTGTAAAATGAAATGAAAGTAAAATTCAATTTTATATAAAACTATTAAAGTTTTAAAAATAAAATAATCTTACTCACATTATAAATTATAATTATTAAATTGTGATTAAGATGTAAATGGTATTGTTTTTAAAAAAAACAATTTTTGAAGAATTGAAGAACGAAAAAAATTATTTCTCTTTACTTGTGTTGTGTCCCTGCGGAAAAAGTGTTTCTCAAAAAAAAACTTGTTCTTATTTTTAAACAGTGGACTCGACATCACGAAGGACTTTTATTCGTGTAGCCTTTTGTGCACAAAAAAATAGCCAAATTAATTTTATTTTTGGTGTGACTAATTCTTGAATATTTTGCAATTCCACTTCTCGATTAA
>JAQIVZ010001855.1:0-26744 GCA_034700945.1 Arrhopalites spinosus
GGGCTGACTACGTAAACATGGGACATGGGATAATGATGGAAATTTAACCATTAATTAAATTGCTATTGTTTAATTAACTAATAATTAAATTTATGTGTAATTAAATTAATTGTGTACGTTTTGGGCTGTGTGCACATACAGGATTTTGTTTTTAACAGTTTCTGGTCTGATACGTGGCTTCAGAAAAGACCGAAAATTTACTTGCCATGATTAATCCTCTATCAGGTCTGCTACTTCAATTAAATTTAAAGTGAAACCAAATGACAAATTTTTAAAAAAGAACCACGGCAAGTAAACTTTCAGATCGTCTTGGCGGAACTTCCGCCAAGACGATCTGCAGGTTTACTTGCCGTGAAAAGAACTTGGTATGACAATTTTCAGATGGTTCGGGGAACATTTCAAAACCGAATATTTCTGCCCGTACAATGACTTTGTAGATTTTTGAAAAGAAGTCGATTAAGTACATATTAATCCCCTCTTTCAATAACCATAAAGTAATATTTTGGTCGGACATGGCGTCATGCCACTACAAGGAAGACCAGATTACACCTCTTGACGCGATTAATATTGCATATGTCCCAAAATCTAAAAATGCTTCAAATTTTCCAATAGGTCGTCAAATTGAAAAGTTTTGGGCTCACATGAAAAGACTGTCCAAGGGACATGGTAGAGAAGCAAAAAGTTTGTCATCATTCGAAAGAATTTATAGAAATATTTATAAGTCTTTTCCGAAAAAAAGTGCACAAGCCATTATGAAAGGTGTTCGACGAAATTTAATTAAAATAGGGTATGAAGGTGTGCTGGCTCCATATAAAAATTCCTGAATATACACAATTAGATGTAGTATCTCTGGTAAATATCACAAGTAATTATACTTAATACTTTTTCTTATATTGATCATCAAAAGTCAAAATAGAAAAGTTGGACCGTCCTCTATTCTATTTATCTGCAGGTCACACAGTAGAAACCAATAGTTTCTACTCTGTCTTTACTTTTAAACTCCAAAAGTAAAGATTTTGTAAAGACTCAAAAGTCTTTACAAAAAAAAAGTAACGCGAGGCGTTACATTTGTAAAGATTGTAACGATTTTTGACAATGTATACCACATTATCACTTTTTCTCATATGTACAACATCAATATTCAATAGAAACTTTATGTTTTGTCTAATTCATCTCCTTTTCCACATTTTCATGACAAAGTTTATTAGAAAGTTGTAAGAAAGTTGATAGTTTTGTCAAAACTTTCAATTTCAATTGAAAATGAGGAAACTTTTTTGACTCAACAAAAACTTAACTTTGAACTCTCAAGCATTTTCTATATTTTCTATAAGTAAAGAAAATGCTTTTCAAGCTGACTCAATTTGTTTGACTGACAAAATTCAAATTATGATTACGAATTACTTCTAACATGATGAACACAAACTTACTTTTTCCTTATTTACGTCTTGTTTTATTCCTTCAAAAAAACAGAATTTAAAAATTTTGATTGTCTGTCATCTGCTGTCAATTTTCAAGTCCTTTTTTATTACACCAAATCAATTTTGAAATTTGGTTGAACCGTAGTTGAACCGATCATTAAAAACACAAAAAAATTCACTCTTTCATCTTTCAAAACAATATTCAACACTGACGTTTGTCCAAAAAGATTAGACTCTAAACTGACAGAAATGCACAAAATCGTCTCGAGTGGTCAAACCATGACACTTTGAACTACAAAAGAGGGCCCAAAAACTTTGTACAATTTTTATTTTTATAAAAAAAGGAAGCACACCGTTGGGATTCCGTTGCACTAAAGTATTTTTACACCCTTCCTGGCAACAATAATCAATTAATGTCAAGTAGGATTGTTGCATGTGACGCTGACGACCGGATCTTCAAGTTAAGAAAACAACTTTTGAACTGGAATTTATTCTCAACTCAACACACATCCCACGAATAAGATAAGCACAATACAATACATTGTATTGAATATAATAAACTATTACACCTTTAAATTGTTTGATTAATCAAAAATTAACTTTTTTTCGTTTTCGTCCAACAATATCAAAATGCAATAAAAAAAACTATTTTTAAACTACAGCTTGACGCGGCCAGAACACTCGATGCTTTTTTTGTTTTCCTTTATGAAAATCATCAAATTTTATTTTTTTAATCAAAAATTTACAAAAAGATCACTTGTATTGTTATCAATTCGCATCACATAAATGTAAAGTTTATCTTCTAGTAAAAACAGAACACTGGCCAAGACTTGTACATATCAGTTTCAGTATCAACTGTAAGTCTTTCAAGAATGTAAACAACAGGTAGAATTTTGTCAACAAGTACTTATACGGCATACAAATCGTTTAAACATAGACTAATACTGAAAAATTTAATCAGTTTTTTCAAAATAATAATAGTAAACATCATTTTTGCATCATTTAATTATTATTATTATTGAGCAACATGATTTCAAACATTATGAAAGCCTAAAACTCTTTTGTTTTTATAATCTCCACATCAAACAAACACACACTCTCTAAAATACAGACAAATCATTCCGAGTCGGATTCACATTCTGTAGCTGCACTGTACAGAACTGTAGCCACTAACGACACTGTACTGGAAGGATGGTTCAATACTGTATAAATTCAAGATTGCGTCTACAGAAGAACTCCCTTGTGATTCCTGCGGGAAATGAAAACATGGTACATAGTTTATTGACATTAGTTTTAAATAAAAACATAATCTGTGAATAAATGTGGTAGGTCATACCTTCAACTTACCAAACTTTCACTATCATTACTTAATTCTTCAGTCTTAAAATACCTAAAATAAAATGACATACAATAATCAAAACCACTGAATGTACCTACTTATTAGGTTATAAAACGGAAAAAGAAAAGTTTGTTCTTTTCACATGCAAAAATAAAATGATTGATAACGAGCTATTTAAGTGATTGGTCAAATATTAAGAAAAACTTACTTGCTAAGAACAATCAAATTTTTGTCATCAGCATAAATATGACTTTTTTCTACCACCGGAATTAACTTCTTTTCACAACTAATTAACTTATCCACTGAATGATTCACAAATTCTTCACCTTCATCTCTATTGAGAGTATGAAGCAGTCTTTTTCTAGCGGCCATCAGTCCAATGTCATGTGATTTCATAAAGGGAAGAGTATTCCGTGATCTTAATTTTCTACTTGTACTTGAAATTTCCTTGTCATCATTGAGCTCCAATTCATCGGCGGAGCTGTGTGCTGTACTAGATTCTCTAGATAAATTGTAAGAACCATTGTAAGAGTTCTGTCTGTGATGAACTCCATGTCTTTGCTCTCTTTGAAATGGGTGATTCGCCAGAACTAGAATTTTCAAAGTACGAACATGTCGTGTACATGTTGATCTCTTCATCCTCAGTAGTCTTTTTCTCTTCTTCCACACCTAGAATACAAATACAAGAAACAAGTCTACCATGAAAAATACATTATTTTGTAAGAAATCATCAAGCTATCAATTAAATGTAGTTGGCAGTTGGTTTTTAAAATGTTTAATATTCAACTAACGTAAACGTCTTGGTTTTTAAAGAAATGGAAGTCTTCAGTCCAGTTGTACATAGAGCTATGCTTTGTTGATTTTTTGAACTCAGCCACATCATTTTTAGTCTCTGGAATTTCATAATCATCAGACCATATGCTAGTTGTTGACCTGTAACCCTATTGAACACAACACAGTTAATAAACGTGTACTATCCTATTTTTAAACTTTGGCAAAGTGTAAGAAATCATCAACTTAACATTGACATACCCGCTGATCAATAAATTTGAAGTTGTTGACAACTTTGAGATCCTTTGTATTGATATGTATTTCCAATAGCCAATTCAAAGGCAATCTGTCAAATTAACGAACCTTGGTTACAAAAAGTACATTCTTTACCGATCAACATAAGCTGACTATTGAGAAAAGTATTGCATAGCCATAACAAAGACTTACATCGTTTTTTAACGGACTTCCAGCATATGGCATATCCTTCTGATCAACATTCCCAGGGTAGACAGTCAATGGCACTATCATTTTAGCTCGAGGATCAAATACAAGTTGATACAGAAATGTATTCTCGGCTTCCACGAATTTTTCAATATATTCATATGAAACTTCAACATCCATATTAAGCAATGAAGGAAGTTGCTTCAATACCAAGGAAAATTATATATAATCACACAAAATTAATAACTAACATAATGATTTGATACAATAATGATTAAAACTCTTACTCATGTGTTCTGTTTCTCATCTGTTTCCAATCCGTTTCTGCACTGTTTCTGTTTCCCAAAATTCCAAAGAGAAGAGATGCCTACTAGGCACTGCCTAGTCTATCTCTTGTCTAAACTTGTCTTTTCAAAATTCTCAATTCAAATCTCTCTGTTCCCGCCAAACGTCGCATATTATAGTCTTCCTTTCAAGAGGTTTTGTTTCATTCTCTCTTTGTATTTAACTTTGTTTATTATTTTTGAAGGAGTTTAATTAATGAAGGTTCAAACTCTGAACTTCAGATTTGTGATTTCAGTGCTCTATATATAATCATATCATATTCAATCGAGCTTCTTTAAGTAATGACATTGACTACTATATCTACTAAACTCAAGTAAAAACTATTCATTTATAACTCGAATTGCTTGACCAGCAATCACAAAGGGTCAACTTGGAGGTCATGTGGATTAAACCGGAAGAGATACTTGTTGCAAATGCATTTTGGTATGTACCTGTTCGTTTCTTTCTGTTGTCATTGTAAATATCGGGTCAAATTACTGTATAAAGCATGACAGTTGTTAAAAAATGTACATAACATACACAAATTAATTCTTGATCATATTTATGACATTTTCAGGGTAACGGAAGAAGCCAATAGTTACTTTGCTCTTCAAAGAAGACGAGGACATGGTTCTGGTAACAAAGGTAATTTTTTAAATGTATTTTACAAACGACTCTGATGTTGTCTCAAGGTTGAATGAAAATTGAAACAAAGCAGTAGTTACAGTACGCATTTACATTATTTTGATGTAAGTATGAATTATTAATATTAAGTGACTTTTTATTCATTTTTTTATGTTCACAATAAAAGATTTCGCTTCGATTTTGGTTGGCACATGGGACACTGTGTTGGATCAAAGACCACCCCCCTATAGAATTTTACATCAAATTTCTAATTCTGACGTCTCCTATCGTAAGAACTGTATTTATTTTGTCTTTTGTATTCAAGTACAAAACAAACAAATGTCTATACAAATGGGCAAATTTTCAATGCTTCAACTTTCAAATGTCGTAATACATCTACGTAGCCACTGAATGTTAATAAGAAGACGTATTTACTTATACATAATAGATGTATTTAGTAAACTATGATTTATATTAATATCTAATACCTATGAGGTTTTTTTTAGTTTTATTTGTTTCTTCTTCTCTTTGATAGATATGAGTCTATAATCTTTTCTTATCTTAAATTTGTGTTGTTTGTATAGTTGTAGCATGTTCTCTGACAAAGAAAGAAATCACGGAAAATTGGAAGTGGTTAGACAAAAATGTAAGAATATATTTAGTAATACTATTACTGTAATAGTGCCTCACATCTAGACCTCACTAAATCATATTAATTTTGATGATACGTAAATATTTTCAGCTAATGACGACTTTATCTAGTTTTGATGATGAAGACCAAGTAACGGATTTTGTCAAATGTAAGAAGCTTGAATTATAAACTACGATAGTTTAACTATTGAACTACTCTTAGAATCAACATAAAAAGCACTGCATTGTAATCATAATATCATGATAAAGAATATTTTTAAAAATTTTAAAACAGGTAAAATTGAATCGTTGGTGGCTCATTCTCAACCGAGTAGTTGTTCCACTGATGGTAACATGTCTTTTATGATTAATTTTGTCATGATTCACATATCATTTGTAGATATTCTTTGTTCGATTTCCTTGATATTGTCGCCCATTTTAACAAATTGCCCTTTTGTTTTTGTTTTCGTTCAGATGTTGAGTCTCAAGCCTTCCGTAAGTTCTTATTTTAAGTGTCTTACATATTTCAGTATTTTATGAACTGAAAGCTATTTGTCTATGACATCACATAATGTCTTTATTTAAACTCATTATATAATTTGTTGCTTTTATGTAGGTTCTGCATCGATAAGGTAATTCTTGGTCTTTAACTCTAGCTGCATAGACATAATAAATAACAATGCACTTCCTTGGTATAGCTAACATATTTTCTTATTGTTTTTGAATTCCAAGATTCCATCGCTTGTTTGACATGCCACCAGAAGAAAAGTTGATAAATTACTATTCTTGCAGGTTTGTAAAAAAATTGTAAAGACTATCTTTTTTTTGTATGTAATACAAATACAAAGTACGTGAGAGTATTTGTACCAAATAGTACATACATAGTAATATTTTATTATTAATTTTTCTATTTGCTCTGGGTTTAAAAAACACGTTTATTTTTATTCTTAGCTATTGGAAGGGAACAATGCCGAGACAAGGTTGGCTCTATCTAAGGTATTGGTATTTTTTAAATCTGTAGTATCAATACAAAAGTTAATTTTCTGAATTTCTAATGCAAACATGTAACATTTCATTGATCTGATGTTTTCCTCACCCCATAGTGTAACCCACCTCTGCTTTTATTCGTACCTGTTGGTAAGCTCGTTATTTTGATCTTTGACCCTTCAACTTTACTTTTATTCTTTAGATTTTTTGTAAATTGTTTTATTGAATATGTTATATATACTGGTTACACAATAAAATCATTGTTCAAAACTATAATGGTTCTCTTTATTCTACAGGGTAAAGAGACCAAGATTATACTACGTTGGACTGATGTGACAGCTTTAGGTTGGATTTATTATGAATTTGACTACTACAAACGATGTTTCTAATATTTCTGAAATATTATTTCATATAGTATTTTATGACACTTGTGATGATAATTGAATTTATTTTCTAGACAAAATTAATTCATTCGTATTTCCTGACTCAATTCAAGTTTCTACCCGAGAGACTGTTGTAAGTGTATTTTAGAAGACATTACTTTGGAACTTAATATTGTAGATGCTCCTCATCATGGATTTATTGAATTGCAATTAATTAGTAATGAATTTTTAAAATGATTTTTATAGCACCATTTTTCCATGTTTTTACACAAATCTGAGACATTCGGCTTGATGACACAGGTATTAATTTATTCCTCACAAACTTTTCTTTTGTAAAGACGTCGATAATCCAAAATCAATGCACTTGCAGTTACTACAAAATGTTACATAGATTTTAAATTGTATCTACCCGGAAACATTCATTACATAAATGAAACTTTGAGAGAAATTGTGTATTTAACTACAACCGTTATTTTTTTTCTAGTTGGCCAACTTTGCCATGAGACAGTAAGAGAGTTAAAACTTTAAGTTGAAAAGTCGTCATTTTGTACTTGACTCCAGTCTGTGTTTGTGCATACCTATGTTTAATTTTATTTATTTATTAGATTGATAGACGAAGAAAGTTTTCAAGAGGATAATGAATTAAAATCAAAACTAAGTAAAAATGTGCCAAAAAAACCGTCGTACTTAAAGAGAAATGTACGTAACCAGAAATAAGAAATACACTTTATACGAGTGAAATTTATATTCTACGTTGAATTCATGAGACGTCTATGTAGAATTTGTATGTTTTCTAATAACCTCTTGTTATCTATTTTTCAGTTTGATGCTCGAGCTCATTCCGAAGGTATAGTTTTTCATACTGTAGTTTAAATTATCAGTATCATTTTTTGAATAACAAATGGTCATGCTTACCCGAGCGAGTACTAGTAGGATTTTAAATAATTTGATTATTTCATTGTTTTTTAGCCTTCCGTTCAATCTTTCGCCTTCCCTCAGGTAATAAATAGTAGTGTTCTTCAATTAGTAGGCAGCACGACGCTGTCGAACTACTAGAAGTTTACTTGACATAATTTAATCTGCAAGGACAATAAATTATCTCGTTATAATGTTTGGTCTAATCAACTGTTTATTCCCGTAGATGAGAAATTAGACGGCACAATGCTGTGTTCTATTTGGACTCCTTACAATAAAAAGAATGTTTCAGGTAACAATTTTTGCTTTAAATTATTATTTTATTTTAATTATTATTTTAAAATCCCTAGAACTTACTTATTTTTCATTATGATGAATGTAATGTGTTGATTTTATTTTGTACAAGTTTGTAAATTTCTGACATCTACTTATCCTTATGTGTATGAGTCGTTTTTATTTTCAGGAACCATTTATTTGTCGAATAATTACGTTTGTTTCCAAAGCAAGGTACGTAGACTCTACAAAATTCACATACTTATGTTTTTCTGTCCTCTCAAATATTTGAATTGTCACCACTTTGTTTGGTTTCTCATGAAAATGGCTAATGGATTCTATTTCTATATATAGGTGCCGAATTTACTTCATGTGAGTGGTCCAAATTTTACCATGTATCAATTAATATTTTCTTTGTTCATTTGTACATAAATAACACCTTCATATGTTATTTAAAATATGATTCATTTTCTCATCAGGTGATAATACCGCTAAGAGATGTAATCGTCATTGAAAAAGCTGCAACTTCTTCTCAAAATCAAGGAGACCAACCAGTGCTATTTACTACCAAACAAAAATCTTCCTTCTTATTTACACAAGTAGAAGATCGAGATTTCCTTTTGCAAAAATTATCAGGTCAGATTCATTATGCTACCACGAAGTAAACATAAGCGCTTGATTTTATGCGCTGAGTAAAAAAATACGTTTTTGTTTGTTAATGAATGATGATGTCTTTTGTTTAGAACTACTATCTAAAACGCACAGTCAAAAATCGTCAACGTCGTAAGTACAATTTGGATTATCTATTCATTATTTTCTAATGCTCAACTTGTAGCAGCCCATATACATTTATAAATAATTAAATACATAGTACAGTTAATATTATGCTAATCGTTTCAAATTTTTAACCTTAGAACTAACATTTTAAAAACAAAAAGCAACCAAGCAAATACAAGAATACAATTTCTTTCTTTACAGTTTATGTGGAGGGGACAGTGGAAGTTTGAGTAGTTCGTCAAACAGTTTTGTACTTTTAGGTTCGTACTTATTTAAGTTGATTAATACAATTTTTTACAACGAATGTTATATTATATAGTAATTTGTTGAATTTTCAGAATCTTCAGAAGAAGAGAAGCAACGGCGACTACATTGTAAGATTACAGATGATAGTACACGATAATCTTTTTGTTGGATTATTGTGAATAGATGTTCTACAATGTCATATCTGTTTATAGGTGATGGTATCTTGCACCAGCCTTTACAGGAGCTGTACCCGTTACCAATACTAGGTAAAAACTTTGAAAATATTATCTAGGGCTGTCCATATAATTTAAATTGACAGTATTACTATCACAGTACATGATTTATGAATTGAAAATAAAACGTGAACCTTTTAATGTTCATGCACGACCTATTTTTTTCTAGGAGAAGTTCTAGCAAGTGAACAGGAAAAAGAAATAGAATGGAGACAACACTTTGGTAAGTTAAAGTCTAAAGAATTTACTAAATTCAATTTAGTAATTAATCTGAAAAATATTTAATCATTTAGTTAGTCTAAAAATTAAATCCAGATATTTATTAATTCTGTACAGAGGATTACGGACGTGGAGTTTCAATGTATAGGACTGTGGAGACAGCTGAATTGATTGTCCGAGGTTAATAGATTTCTTTCTGACCTTGTCAACTACGGTGTCCTCACAGATGAATTATGCCTTCTGATTCATATATAAATATACTTACATGTATAATTTACTTACAGGTATTCCGGATAAGCTACGTTCTGAAGTTTGGCTAGTTTACTCTGGAGCGATAAATGATATGACTACAAATTCTGGTCATTATTCTTATCTGGTCGACCAGGCAGTGGCCAAGAAATGCCATTCTAATGAAGAAATTGAAAGGTATGGCTAAAAATAGTCGCTTCGTCACATGCATTACAAATTATGATATCCTGTTTAATGCATACATAAAAACTCATTTTAGAATAATGATATTTCATTATACTACAATAACATATGTTTTTTTTCTATTTATTTTTGTTTTTAGAGATTTGCATCGCTCACTACCAGAGCATCCAGCTTTTCATTCAGAGGTTGGCCTTGATGCTTTACGTCGTGTACTATGTGCTTATGCTCACCGGAATCCGCATATTGGGTATGTCTTCCTCAATATGATAAATTGTAAATGTATCAGTAATTACTTTTCTTTAGTTATTACTTTTATGGGATCAAATTACATTACAGATATTGCCAGGCAATGAATATGGTTGCTTCTGTTTTGTTGCTGTACTGTAGGTAAGCACATATGATATAGATTTATTTAATCAAGAATTTGATAATAAATGTGCAAGAAAATGATTATGTCTAGTCGCTTTCACAAAAGACAAAAGTGTACACAACTCTTTTTAATGGAATGTTTCTATACAGTGAAGAGGAAGCGTTTTGGCTATTAGAAGCAATCACACTTCAGACCTATTACAGCAAGGACTATTATAATCGGTAAAAATTTGCGAAATTGATATTTAAAGCTGATTGTTTCATAGCAATGATATAAAATATACACGTGTATTAAGTACAGGTATTTCATTAGAAGTTGTTTATCTTCAATGTTTAATCTGTTTCTTTTCGTAGACGTGTTGTTGGTGCATTAGTAGACCAGGCGGTAATGGACGACCTGATGCTCCTACATTTACCAAAGTTACATAAACATTTAAACAAGTTGGGAATGATAGGCATGATTTGTCTCTCATGGTTCTTAACTTTATTTTTAAGGCAAGGATATTTTTATAAAGACTTTTATTGACCTTTATATTATTTTTACCAATTTCATTTTAGACTTTGTCCATTTGAATTAACGAATTCTCTTTTTTACGTTCTCACAGTGTCATGTCCTATGATTGTGCCGTTTTTATAATAGACTGTTTTTTGTACGACGGTGCTAAAGTCGCATTCCAAATTGCACTTGAAATTCTTGAGTCGAACAGTGGTAAGTGGAGTTGTACCCGTACATACAAGACCTAGTGATTTTTGCATGTATTGTAACTTAACGTAATACATATGTAGGTACATAGGAGATATCTGTCATGTTGCATGTTAATTTTTGAGACAATTTAAGTGTGCATAAAAACAATCATAAACTCACATGTGTTTTTTTTGAAATTTTATGAAATATCTAGAAGCCCTTTTAAAGTGTAGAGATGAAGGAGAAGCGATGCAAGTGCTAACAGACTACCTCAATGGTATTTACGTAATCAAAGAAGAACTTATAGACATTGGAGAAGATTTAAGTAAATCTCCAAGCCCTCCGATCGTCAACACTGTACCTGTAGGAACTCCAATTGGGCCAAAATCTCGTATGGAAAAATCTCATAAAAAATCCGTGGCTATTTCAACTCTCATTTATGAATCAACCAGGTAAATTTTAAAAGAAATATGTTTTAAATTTGGTCAAATTGCTGCACGAGCAGTTCTTTTATTCTTTACTTTTGTCTGTTTTTATTTCTTAAACGTTTCTTTATATCTTTATCAATGTTACAGAAAATTTGGAACCTTAGTTTCTGCCATTCAAATTGAAAGGCTGAGACTTAAACACCGGCTCAAAGTTGTACAGACACTTGAAGACAGGTATTTTTTTAAAATTAAAGATGCCAGTAGTTCTCATTTTTTGGTCTTTTTAATTCTTCTTTATTTAAATAAAATAAAATGTTACAGAGCAATGAGCAACGCTTTGAGAAATGTTGGAACTACGGAATTTGAGAAAAAAGACATTCAAGAATTATTTCTACTGATTCGGGGTGACCACCTTTGGCAAGTAGCTTGCGGTAAGTTTTTCATTTTTTTCAATCATAATTAATATTTCATACACTTGTGAGACTCTTAAAAATTAAGCATCAATGTGTTCCAAAAAATACAGGTTCTCAGGCTGCTATTTCTTGTTCTGACGAATATCCCGGCTGTCAACAATATCAACTTTTGGATATTGACCAATTTAAAAATGCTTTCATGGCTTTTAGTCCTTGGGGAAGCAACCAAAATCCTAAACTGATTGATTTAGTTAAACGTTTATTCAAAGTATGCAACATGTACATAATGTGTAGTGTATATTATATAAAAGTAACTTTTTAAAGGACATCATTTTTAATTCTGTGTTTTTCTACACATTCGCTGTTATAGCTGTTCGATTCAGATTGTGATGGGTACTTGACGTTCAGTGATCTAGTTAAAATCTTGGCCATTACTGGCAAGGGTGAAATGACCCGGCGATTAAGACTGTTTTTTTGTCTACATTTACCACCTCTTTTAAATACAGATGTTGCAACTCCTTCAGGTTAATTCTATACTTAATTTTTTTTTACATGAAAGCCAATTTGGTGACCCAGTTAACATTATTATGTACATTACCCATAGTTTTTCTTTTTCAAGTAATTTTATTTATTAAATTGAACTAAAGATGATTCTGAAGAGGTTGGGACGGAAGCCTCGGAATATTGGGCAAATTATGGACCATGGTGAGTTATTTCACAATAGACTAAGCATTTCTATCACCCAAAATATTCATTCAATGTGCAAAAAATGTAGCAGGATGGAATTTTTTTTCAGTGTTGACAGTGTTACTTTATTGGTGGATAATTTGGAGACTACGGATTCTCCTTCCCGTCCCAGAAGTCGATCGGGTTCAAACAGACAATCAGGTTTGAAGAATTGTCCATTTTGAATATAATTAAAAAACTATACAAACATTGAGATAAAGACAATTATGTAATACAATTATATGTTTTTAAAATTTTAAATTACAGAAGCTCTGGTAACTTTAAAGGAAGCAGCATGCAACGACACTCCAGTGCCTCCGATGGATCAACCACATTTTATCGGTAAATTGTAGAAAGGATCACTAGAAGACCTATTATTATTTTCAATTCTGTGAGAATATAAATCATTTTTTCTTTTTAGCAATGTGGAAATCCTTCTATGATGTTTTCATTCGTAAGTTTAAAAATAAAAAAATTAATCAGACTAAGTAACGATAATTAAATGTTAATTTTATAAAAACACTTTGTATGATGTTCCCAGATCATAAAAATGAACAAGAAGTATACCACTCCATAGTAAGTGTTGGAACGTTATTAATAAAATTGGGAGATGCTGGACGACGTCCCAGTAAAGAAAAATCACCGAAAGAATTGAATTTGACGACTATTCCTACGACCACTCCGACGAGACCAGTCACTATTCCATTAGCTAAGGGAGGAAGTTCATCAAAGTCTAATTCACCAGTGAACCGTCTTGAGAAAGGCGATGCAGCAAATAACGTCGCCTCCAAGGTTGACATTTAATTAAATTTCAATTGAATAATAAGTAAATCCGAAATCCTATCACAAAATGTTATCAATGACATTTTGTACTGTATTTTTTTAGAATGAAACTAGTCTATCTGATGTTTGGACGATAACATTTGAACAATTTTTGGCGTCCATTCTAACTGAGGAACCACTTGTTGAGTTCTTTGACATAAAAATGGACTTGAGTCAACCAATAGACAAGTTCAAGAATAGACGGCTTTTAAAAAAAACATCATTGTCCTCGTCTCCCGAATAAACAAGTATTACGAACATCGTTTCATCCTGCATCATTTTAGTAATACAAATTCTAATCGACGCATAATGTTCACTGTTAGAAGTAAGAATTCGTCCTACAGAACACTTTCAACTTTCTTATTATTATTTTTAAATGTCAAGTACATTCAAACATGAAAATTTATCAGGAGTAGCAAGATACTTTGTTTTATATCTTAATTCTTTTTAAAAATTTGAAAAATTCATTCATACTTTATTATTTAAAGCTTATAATAGTAGGAACCGTAAAGATTACAAAGATTTACATATTATTATGATTTAGCAATTAATACTTGTTTTCACTACATTTCGTAAGGACGGATTCAACAATCTCGTCAGTTTGCATACCAAAACAATATAAAATTCCACATATATACAAAGTGGACCATAATGATTCTCGTTTTATTTTATTATGATTATTGAAATTATTGTATTCGATTTCATTTTCAACTTTCATCAACAATTTTTGAGGCTACAGCAAGCTCTTCTTCTGTTGGCGGAGCATGGACTTTCTTCCTTGCATCAATTACAAAAGCCTAAGTATAAAATAAAACAACCAAGAATTATACTAGTCAATCATAATTGTGACAATTAAGGAAGAGTTTGGTGCAGAAAAAGTTTAATTCAATAAAATTTACAAGAAATCATGATTCAAAAAAAAACTTACGAGTAACATTTGTTTAAGTTCCACCTCTGCCTTATGATAAATGGCAAAGTTGTCCTCGACACTTGCATCCAGCTCAGCCTTGTACTGTTTTAATTCCTCAATACTGAAAATCAAAGTACAATGAATCATCGCAGTATTAAAGTAACAAGTATTATGTACATTTCATTTCATGGTAATGAATTTTTTGTAAAAAAAAAGTCTCACTATTTATCAGTCTCTTCAACTTTCTTTGTCAAACAAAGTTGCTTATTTTTAAGCTCAGCAATCTCCTCGACAAGCTTCAACCGAGATTCTTTCAGAGTATTTCGTTCGACTCGTGCTTTTTGCACCTACATAAGTACACATGTTAATTAGCACAAAATAAAATGTAACTTGGCAAAATATATGCATAATTATTGGTTAGAGAAAATTGTGAAGTGATTACTTCGTATTCCAATTGTTCAAATTTCTTGTTATTTTCAGAGTATTTAGCACTTAGTTCAGAGGATGCTTGCTCACAATCTGCCTCAAGATTATGAACTTTGGTTTCTAATTGAGAATATTTTCGATCAGCCATTTGATCTCTTTCTTGCCATTCAACCATCCTAATGTCCAATATCCGCTTGGCAGCAGTTATCTTCTCCATTACATCCTTGAAGGAGAAAGGAGCATCAAAATACATAACATTAGTTACAAATTACAAAGGAAACGAATGCAATACAGTACATTCCTTACAGAAAAATTTGCAAAAGCAAAATATTGAAAACGCAAGACTGTACAACATAATCTGTTTACCTTGAGCCAATTTTCCAATTCTAATGCATCCAATGGATTTTTCTCAATCTGAGGGAAGAGACCCTCAAAATTTTTGGCTATATTATTGTACATGTCCAGGAAAGAAAAGCGACTGCATGTCTCGTAAAACTTTTTTTAAAGAAACATAAAACATTGTATCAATGGGACGTAAGTAATATGTTTGCACAAATAAAATTTATGAGTAGGAAATTGTCTTACCCGGGTCATGTCATTTTCTAAAAATTGGTCTTGCTGTTGTACTTTAAGCTGTAATTGTTGATTAATTTTTTCCGCAGATTCTTGTTGCTTTTTCAAAGTAGCAGTTTGCTCCAGAAGTTGCTCTGCCATTTCACGAGATAATTCTTGAGTTGAGACTGTTTCTTGAAGTGAACTCAATGAGCGTCGTAGACGAGACAACTCACTGTCTAGATTATTAAAACAAAATTAAAGGAAAAATTCAGATATGATTATTATAGATTATAATTTATAGTCAATCCATAGGAATCATGTCAGAATCTGACAGTCAGGTTGATTGAAAAGAAATTAAATAGATTGAGTACTTAGAACGGTAGCTTCTGATTCCATGCTAGTTATATTGGAGTAGGATCTTTTCTTCTCTTCCAACTCTGCAATGCGCTTCTTACTAGCACAAAGCATTTCATCTTGTGCTTTCAATGAACTTTGAATATCCTATTAAAATTAAACACCTTATGATCATGCTAATTCAAAATTATAGATTATGATTTTGAATATGTGATTTTTAATTGAAAAATTACCTTTCTAGGATCTTTTGTCGAAAAGAAAAGTGAGTCCTTGTACGCTTGTTTTTCGTCCACCATAAACTGAATTTCCTCTTGGGCAATATTTGCATACTCTGGACCCATATCATCATCCCACAAGTTCTCTAAAAAAATCAAAGAGAAGTAATGATGACCGGAGAAACACGAAATCCTTAGTTCAAAAGAGTTTGAAATGATAATAATTTAGCTATTAATCCTCATACTAATTTGCTCTCGGTATCTCTCCAATTCATCCGTTACATCGGTTTTTCCTTCTGCTATATATCGGAAGAATAGTCTCGTGTAGGATTCTGCTAAAATCTGTACAAGAGGTAAAGTTTCAACACAGTTTAATTATTTTTTTTAAAAAAAAAAGTGAAATGTATCACGAAAAAATTCCCATAAAAGTATTTTAAGTTACCTCCTCTAGTTCAGCCTCCTTGGATAAAAGATTGCACTTATGAATCTCTTGTGAGTTAGGATCCATATAAACGTCCACCAGACAGCACAACCACGAAAGAAGAGTGTAAATAATTGGCTGCGTATGCGGTACGTTTGCTAGAAGTTATCAAATTAATTTATGTAAAAGTGCTTTATATTTAAAGAAAAGTCCAAAAAATGAATTAATGTGTCTTACGTTGTTTGAGGTGTGATTTACTCACGGTACTCGGATAGCCCAACATCCGAATGCCATCAAGAATATATGTTTGTTCATCCTTCTTGTTTGGACCAATATTTGGTCCGATCATGTATGTAAGGAGAAACTGATATGAAATAACAAATTATTAGCCTCATGTCCATAAAATTGTACACAAAAGTGACAAATGTATACATATTTTGACTGAACTAACAATGCAAATACTGGTAAAATCCTTGACATTCAACATTTTGAAGGTACTGATGGTAAAATCTTTCTCATATCGAAATTTTTTGAGTAGCTCAATAATTAGATTAATCATTTTAGAGAGAGAAGTCTTGTCCGTTGACAGGGGTGCCTGAAGGGTCTTTGGAATCATTTCCCCAGCTCGTCCTCTCGTAGCAGATTTCTTGCTCGTGGATAAAGGTCCAGGGGATTGAGATCGCCTACAATGTTCAAATTTTTATAAAAATGTTCAAATTTTGACCTCGTCATGTAATTCAACGTTGTTTACTAGTAATTCAGGTACGTTTGAAAAGTGTACAATTTTACCCTCTATTTAAAGGCGTTGCATGATAAGAGGCCGGCCCAAATGTGCTTGACACATTGAAGGACTCTACAGAAGTACTCCGTCTCAAGGGATTCCTGCATTATTTTATAACGAGAAGAAATACAGTCAAAGTCATTATAATTCTACATTCTACTCTTGCATGAATACAAGATGACCACCAAAAGTTGCATGACAAGTACTGAAAGGAAAGAATTTGTAATAGATAATAGACGACAAATAATTGATATTACCGGCCAAGTCTCATTCCAGAAGTTGAGCCATGTAGACCAGAACGACCTCTTGAATGACCTGATCCTCTTGTTGCATTACTATTACTTGGTTTTGGTCTGCTACTACCCCTTCCCAATGATTTTTCAGCTGTTAAAGGTAGACGCCTAGCAACTGGAATTTGACTTGACCCCCGTGGCATTGGAATTGGCTGAAGTGGGGTTGCCAACTCTGAAAGTCTCCCAATACTACCAGTCCTACGACTTTGTAAATTTGGGTTAGCTGCATTTTCCTTAAAGTTTCTAGGAAGATCTTGCAGAATACTCTCCACTTGACCACTAGTAAAAGACAGCCCAACAAGTTCCGCTTGTTGAGTCAATAATGACTTGCGACCCTAAAATTCCCAAATCACTCTTGGTAAACATTACGACTCTTAATTTACAATTTACGAGTTTATAGAAAAATAGATACGAAGATATCAAAACTACAACTATTTACATTGACCCAGAGAAATTTATGTACCTTTGATGGACGGTTACCCGCCATGTCAATGTCCACTACTTGCTTTTAACAAGGGATAAGTTGAACCGTAATTTAAAGTCAAACCAAAGTGACACAAAAATGACAAAACAGAACAAAAAAAAACCGTTGGCGATTTTCCCTCGTGAATTTGATTTCTTTTCTTTTTCAAGGATGTCGTTGGAAGAATAATTTTATGTAAATTGATTTTATTTAAATTGTGTTAAATTCAATTCCCAATATGCACTTTATTAACTTCTCAATCACAGTTTTGTTGCTTAAATTAAATTCTTATCATATGTATAACAACCATCATAATAATAACACATAAGTAACTTACAAAATATATGCATTAATAATGATGAAAACTTAATAGTTGTCCTCTTCAACTTGAAGACTTCAACTTGATAATTATGAGTTTCGGTGCTGTACAGTCATAAATAATTTAATAAGAGCGTATAAAGCCATATTGTGCTATGCTAAAAGTTATGTTGTAATAAATTATATACATATATTTTAATATTTTATAACATTATGGTAAAATACTTTCAAGCTACAATGTTACTTCTTTGACTCTATAACTTTTGCCATATTTTCCTTGTTTACATTGATATATTATTCGACACTACTACATAGTATATCCCCTAATGACTCCTCAGTAAAAATAATTGTAATTATACGCCACAATTAGTATATAAAAATGTGACAATAATTTGATGAAAATGGAATTTTTTTGAAATTTACAGTGTACAAATCAATTGTGGTACTTATGATAAAGTAATAAAAATAAAATAAATGTTTAGTGAAGGCGGCACGATAAAGCAACCTTTTATCATGGTTGTACTATTGTCAAGACGAGACAAAAGTTTATAGTACATTTTATAGTAGAATATTACTTCGTTGGACTTTTTTTCCTATTTATCTAACAGCTAAGTATATTGTGTGTTAGTCAGGTGTGAAAACAAAGACAAAAGATTATGTACACCTTGTGTAGGAGAAAAAAGGATCCAAAGTTTGATACCACTATAGTATTTGAATATATATCATAACTATATACTTGCATACTTTTATATATAATATACCGTTTCTGTTGCATAACATCTACATGAAAATTATTGAGTTGACGTCTTCATTTCTTGAGACTCGAATAAAATCCATGATTAGACTCGTGACCTCGATGTTTCGAGTAACACCTCTTCATCATCATCGGTGTCATCATCGTTGGGATCAAAAAGCACAATCTCTTTCAAAGTCTTTTTCTTCACACGGCCACCTCTCTTGCTAACACCTTCTGTTAAGCCTGACTCTGTTAATCTATTCAAATAAAAATCAACAAAAATTATTGCCCATTAGTTTTTATACTAGCTCATAGCGTGACAATAATAATAGCAACCCTTTATTATAACAAGTCTTACGCTATATCAGTCTCATCGTCTGAGTCATGAGCCAACCTAAATTTTAAAAGAATCAAAAAAACCATAATATATAACTGACAACTGACACTGCGTATGCATGATTTGTCAAAAATATAAAAATTCAGTGCGTATTGCAAAATGTTGAATTAAAATGAATTTAAAATCACTTACTCTAGGTATGGATTGTTTGCAGCAGGGCGGAACTGGAATAAAAATGATATCGTTTAGGTATTATTTGAATTAAATAAAAACTTGATTTGGTAAATTAGTGACAAATCTGTACCTTGTAGCCAGTTAGGACAAAAAATATAAACGTAGTTAATTCAAGGAACATTTCATCAAGCCATTCATACTGGAATGGTATTGTAATCTATACAAAATAATTATAATTAGCCAATTATATACCAGTAATTATAAATTAATTATTCAAAAAAAATCAATGTGAGTACGTAGTTAAAAATTACAACTTGAAACATACCTTTAACAGTAAATTAACAATAATTCTGGTAAAATATATGTAACACACTACTATAATATAGAATTGCCGAAATAATTTCAGCTTTCGGAGGTTTGTGGCAGCCTTTCCATCTGTTCTAGAAGCTTCCTGTAGGTGTCTGATAGACCTGAGAACAAACCAAACAAGAAATTATGACCGCAATTAAATATTAACTATTTAGTACTGAGATGTCAAATTTTTATTGTACATGATCCGCCGTCAACGGTCTCTCATATTAAACTTACCAAACAACAGGAAACAAAATTGCACCACAACAAAGCAGATCCAGCTGGAAATTTTATACAAGGTAAAACATATGAACCAAGCCATTTTTAAAATGATTATTAATTGAATATAAATTGTCTCCTTACAGATATGAATATAACTTTCCACGTTGTATGTACAATCTCTCCCTCTTCAGATTCTTCAATGATGATGTCTGCTACGTTTGCAAGAACCTATAAAATTTATAGACAAAGTAAATATGAATGAAAGAGTCATATGTTGACATTTTTTAATTGATAATATTTTAATGAAATTCATTCAATAAATTAGGTAAAAATGTTATTTTACCTGCAAAGGTATGACAATCATAAAAATTTTTTTGTCTTTGTCTGACAGTAAATGTTTAACGAAAGCATAACCCGTTCCTATCAAGAGGATTGTAATAAATAGCACAGCACCTTTCAGCCTATCAAATGTCCAAGTAAAAAATAGTTTGCATTTAGTATAATGTACATAATAATTTGATTATTACATTGATACACTTACAGGTGAACAGTGTAGTACAGCACGGCAAATCCCTCCACAGGAGTTCCCTCAGTCTGAATATAATGGTAATTTATTGCGTGAAACAAGAGTGATAAACTCTACAAAGGAAAAAACATACAGAAAAAACATTTTAATAAGTTCTGATTACGTTAGCCTTATAAATATAAGGAAAATCAGTAGAATTTACACAATTGAAATTTGTTTTTGATATTCAACACGAGTAACAAAAAAAATTAGTATAATCTACTCACCTTTAAATACATCAATGCCCCCATTAAATAATGTATTTTAAATACAGACACTCCAGACCTATAAATATTTTAAAAGTATACCACTAAGACAACGACTATATGCGATTACACGTTAATATATAATTAGTTAATTATGTATAATTATACAAAATCATATAAAATTTAAAAATTTCTTGTGAACATACTTGCTTTTCTTCAAAACGTAAACCCACAGACAGCCAGCCATAAAAAATACGATGGACATAATAAAATATAATCCCGGCAGAGGCATTTCTCCTATTAAAAGAGACAAAAAAGTTGTCATTAACAATTTATCAATTATAAAATTTATGCTAGTGATTATTGTTGTGTAACTCTTTTTCGATTCTCTTAAATATTTGCCATTGCAAAAAAATTAATTGAATACGTAATATTTGCACTTGCCTGCAGACAAATAATTGTTTCCTTCATTTTGCTCCACATAACTCACCTAAACATTGACATGAAATAGATTCAAACCCGTACTTATAAATTATAATTTTCAACAATAATAATTAATTACTAAATGTGAACATACATTTAAATCTATGAAGTTATCCTCTCCGAGACAGTTGTGAAAGTACAAATTGTACAGTCCTTCCAATTCCTCCGATGGTACGACAATTGTAAACTAAATATGAAAATAAAAAAATAGCCAGATGTATACATTACATAATATATGAATTTCAAAACTTTTTCTTTAGAAAAATTATGAAATATTAAACTTACACCAGTTGAGTATGATGGAGGGCCATTTGTATTGTTTTTGGCAATCAAAGGCAGTTGAATACTTCCGCAATTTTGACCACCATCCGTAGGCCACCCGTTGCCAGCCAAAGCTGGATCAGAAAATGAGACTTGTTGATCTTTTGAGGGATTTTCCGAAGGAGCAAACAAATCGGGATTTGGTACATTTTCCTCAGCTGGTTGTTTTGGTGGATCAACAGTATCCTTCTTCTTGCTTTCGTTGTTAACACTAGCATCTTTTTCTAATAGAGGCTGTGATTTTTGTGGAATGGACTCGCTAGGAGATCCATTTGGAGAACTGTCAACTTTCGGACCTATAGGTTTTTCTGAACTAGGCTTCCCATTGTCCGGCCCAATGTTTTGAGGAACATTTGGTTTGGGACTTTGTTCTAGAATAGGCATAGGAGGTTCTTCGTCGGAATTATCTATAGATTGATATTAGTTTTAGACTCACATACGTAGATAGTAGAGACTTATTTATTAAATATTGCAAAATACAACTAGACTAGTACATATATTCATATTTACCATCCGGGGATCTTCTTTTACGTCGCTTTTGACGAATCATTACATTTTCAATTTGAACTGGGGTCTTTTTTGGTGTAGCATGAGAATATTGTAATTGTTCTGTAATTGGGGTTATCGTTAGTTTCTCCAAATTGGGGCTGCATGTTATTTCAACGCTAAATTTTGAACATAGATTTTCAATATTTTTACTTCCCATAAATAAAGTTGAAAAATATTGAGATACGTTTACAATCTAATCTTATTATTATATAATGTGTATTTAGTTGTATTTTTTTGTATTAAATTCGTATTTACGTTTTTTTTGTAGTGTTAAAAATTAGGAAGATCCGAGAAAGGCGCTGAAAATTTTCTGAATCTGTATTTTGCGAGTCTCTGCGGGATAATGGGCAATAAGATCGGTCAATATTTTGAGAATAAGGGTTCAAACCATCATTCAGCGTACGATCTACGGTAAATCCAATCTAAATGTAGAGGATCGAAAATACAAGAAATTGTTGTCAAAGTCATGTTCAAACTAAATCATAATTCATAAGAAATAATTCGTAATAAAATTTATTGACATGAAATCATGTCTCACCAATTGTTGACTATTGCCAGTACTTGAGGATGGCTGGTCCTGTCCAATGACAAAATCAAAAAGTTGGACCGTAAGTTTCCCACCTTTGAAGTATCCAAAAGTAGAAATTGGGATAATTCTGAAAAAATTTTGCACAAATTTTAGTTTCATTAAAGGAACTGTGAAAGTTGTGTATAATATGTATTACATGTGTAATATTACACTGATGTTATTTAGACTGTTTTAGTATAATTTAACAGGCTTCTCTCACAAGTGTAGACTAAATAACAATTTATAAAATATCCAATAATAATTTGAGTGTAAGAATACCTACCTTCTATAGTCGTCCTGAAAAGAACATATAAAATGTAGAATATTAATTGCCATTTATTTCTACTACAATAGATGGTTCATAATATAATGGAAGGAACTTTTGCAAGTAAATTGTAAATCACGGTTTGACAGCTTGTCTACTTTTTTTTAATTTTGTACAAATTTAATTACCTTCAGGTGTAGATGATGCTTTCTTCCAACAATAATAACAGGGACAATTATTAAAAGAAAAACTGAGAGTTTTTCAATGTGCCAAATAACCACCATTGTACTTAACCAACTAGGTTTAATCCTTAAATGGATTGAAATTAGGAATTATCAATCCCATGAAATCGGAAAAAATCGGCATTTGAATTGCCTCCCCAAGTTAGTTGCCATTGAGAGTTGGATAGAAACAGCAACAAAGACATTTCAACAGCAATTATTGCTGTTGAATTTATAGAAGAATGACCACAATTATCTAATCCTTTGATTCTTTTGAGCAATGTCACATCACCCTTGATAATTTCCTTCCACATTATGTCAATGTTAAAGTATGTTAGTCTTAATTGTCCCAATTTATCGTTCAGTTTTGAAAAGTACAATTTTATTCGTCAACGATTTACTAAAAGTCCATTTACGCATTCAAAGGACGCTAGGATTACATTTGAACAAAATGAGTCAAGGTAATTTAAGTGAAGGAAAATAAGTATGACTTTAAACTCCTCTCATGGTCACAGTTAATTTTGAATATTGTATGTCAGTGAGGGGTTTTTAAGTGATCCGTCGGACATAATGAGGGAAATAATCACTGAAAATGATGAATTCCATGATCTACAATTCACTTGTAAGTGTGCCATATAATGTGCAGATACTTTTTTGGGGCTATACAATGTAGGCTAATTACTTATTAATTTTAGGGGTGATATGTAAGGAGAGTCAGGGTTTCATTTTTGAAAATGTATGGAATTCATCCAAAGACGATGATGAATACGACGATCTGAATTACTATAATTTTGATGATGAAGAGGTAATTTCCTTGTGTAATAATTTCCATTGTTTGTTTTTGACAATTTTTTTAATAGATTCAACAAGACCAGACTGACGATGATGACGACGAAAAAGAATTAGATTGTCAATTCGAAAACCATGGACAAATGGATTCCGATTGTCCTATCTTAAAAGACTGTGACAGCAAATCATCCTCAAATGGAACTCTAGATGTTCATAATCTAAGATTCTACACATATTCATATTCTTCATCTCAAAGTAGTTTTTGTACGAATAATACGTTCAAGAGTCAATCTAAATCTAAGCGCAATAAAACAATATTTAGTCCAGAACAAATTACCAAGTTTTGGACTTCCCCTTCCACACCAGAACCATTTCACTTGAGTGAAACGATTACGAATTTTTTTAAATAAAGTGTACTTTTTCACTTTATACTCAGGACACAACAACAAAAACGTTTTTAATAAACATTCACACTAAACTTTTCTATTTTATAATTGAAGTGACCAGTGATAAATAAATTTTTTTGTTGAACTACTTTTCTTTTTATTAAATTCTTTTTAAAAGACTAGAACAACAATGAGCACATTCTAAAAAAATATTATGTAATTTAATAAATTAAATTCAAAAAAATTATGACTCTTTAATGGCCCAAGAAGTAGTTTTCCCATAATCTTTCATCTCAATTCCATGATGACCCAACTTCTCTCTAATTTGATCACAAGCCTCAATAAGAGACTGTCTTTCTTGAATCTTCTGTCTCCTTTGTTGTTTATCCACTTCATCTAATGCTAGGGAATAACATCTCACACGTTGTCGAAATTCCACAAAATCATTTATTAGTGGTTCAAAAATTTGTGACCCACTCTTGTCAGCTCTTCGATATTCTAAATTAAATCCTAAAAGAGTTAAAAATTCATTCACAAAACTTTTACAGGATAAAACTAATTGAAAGTCTATAGAAGAGTGGCAGACTTTTCCAGTATTAGAATTAGTAGAAGACTCAACGAAGGAATTGAATTGATATGTACGATAAAAACTATGTATAAAAGAATCTATGCATGTAATTGCTAAAGGTGTGTCAAAATCATCACAAAGAGCACTTTCAACTTGTGCCTGTACTACGGGTAATTGTTCCCACAAAAGTTCTTCACTCTCATTGCAGGTCACCGTTTTAATTCCTTGTAGAATTGCGTCACACTCGATGAGAAAAGATTCGAAACGACGTAGAGTCGTCTTGGCTCTAGCAAGACTGACAGCGTTGTAGTAAAGATGACTTCTAGTGTTGTAATTAAGACAGAACATTCGAAGGAGATTCGGGGAATTTTCTTTGAGAAAATCTTGTATTGTCAAAGTATTTCCTAGGGACTTGGACATTTTGACTCCATTTTCAGTCGTTCGCTCTCCAAAAATTAAATGTCCTGTATGTATCCAATGAGTGACCCATTTTTTGAGTCCAAAACGAGCACAACATTGAGTTTCTTCACTTTGATGATGAGGAAACGTCAAATCACATCCACCGGAATGAATGTCAAGGGGGACAGGACCAAAATAGTGAGTTGCCATGACCGAACATTCAATATGCCAACCAGGTCTACCTCCATTTGAACTCCATGGACTCGGCCAAGATGGTTCCATTGATTTTGCTCCTTTCCATAACGCAAAATCTTTTTTATTTCTTTTAAGTTTTACAGCATCCACCAAATCTGGTCGGGTGAACTCTTCAGGTTCATCAATTGAACAAAATAATCCAGATTGTCCAAAAGCAACTATGTCAAAATAAACACTACCATCCGATGCAGGATAAGCATAACCAGCGGATATCAAATTTTCAATAAAGGACACAATTTGTGGAATAAAATTTGTCACCCTAGCCCGTACTAGGGGAGGCTGAATATTTAAATCTCTTAACTCTTGAATAAATTCAGCTTCATACCTATAAAAGTACAAAGAAAAGTTCCATCCATTTTTTTACACTTGAAATTGTTTCCTGGTTTTGAATCATAAAATGTAAATAAAATGTTTACATACTTGTGACTGATACTTTCCCAGCCAACTCCCAATTCATTAGCTTTATTAATAATCTTGTCATCAATGTCCGTAATTCCCATAATCTGAAGGACTTTGTAGTTTTGACCTAAAAAAAGAGTAATATGTTCATTTATTTGTTGACAATTTTTTTAATAAATACAAAGGATAAAGTACAACAAATTCTCACTCTCAAGAACCCTCCTAATCATGTCCAGACGAATATAAGAGCTGGCATGTCCAATATGAGCTGCATCATAGACTGTCGGACCACAAGCATACCATGTAATTATGTTCTCTCGACGAGTTTCCAGCTTGACCTTTTGGCCTGGTTTGGCCAATGCGTCCCATATTTTGATAATATTTGATTTGACTATAGTATTGTTGACCGTAGTGCTTATAAAACGCATTACTACAACAAAGGAGAACAAAAATAAGTAAACTAATACGACTAATGTCTTGAATGAAATTTATAATTAATGAGCAATGTTACCTCGTGAGCAAAAATGATGACCTATTAACCACAATATGACCTTCAATATGAAATGATAAAGCAGTAATCTCGTGAAGAGATTTTCGTCAACAAAAAATTTTGCAAAAAAAATACCGAGTTCCCGCACATAGTTTTCAAAATTACTTGCAGATTTTAGTTTTTTAATTCGTATAAGACCCGTTTTCCATGAAGGACATAAATTGGACTTAAATTTTGTAGATATAAGTAAGTAAAGTTTTGCATGTATT